>JAUZNJ010021262.1:0-17118 GCA_034780135.1 Jordanella pulchra | reverse complement strand
CCGGATGGTGGACCAGAACCGCCTCGAAGCCGTACGGAAGTCTTTCTCCATGGCCTCTCCAAACTCCTCCCACACCCTAGTTTTTGCCTCGGCAACCACCCGAGCCGCATGCCGCTTCGCTCGTCGGTACCCATTAGCTGCTTCCGGAGTCCCACAGGCCAAGAAGGCCCGACCCTTTTTGCATGAGACCCACTGGCTTTGCAGGATTTAATCCTCCAATATGAACTTGTGGGGAGAGCAGACATTAGCTTCCCTTGGACAGTTGACTTTGCAGCAATCGTTTGCACTGAGCATACAGCGGAAACAGTTGAGAACTCCCTTTTCATAGATAGAAATCTCCAGCAAAACCAGGCTGCATTGGAAAGAACTCTGGCAAGAACAACTCCAGGATGATGACACAGCTAAACACCGCACTAGGCAAGACAAAACTACTAGAACCACATTTTCCTTCCTGATAGTAAAGAATTATCATAGTCCAGCCTTAAATTCGCACATGCATGGAATAGTTTTTCAGCATCACTGTTGGAAAGGACATTTTTGCAATATCCTTGAGATGAAAAAAAAATCTGGACACTTGTTTAACATTGGATTTAAATGAAAAGTACTATTAAAAATGGCTTTTCCAAAAGGTTCCTGCAAAAGGTGCCTGCTGTCCATTCTGCTGTGAACAGCCCCAGTGCCTGCTGTAGATCTTGGGAGGAAGGAGCCAGCAGAACCATGTCATCAACAAAAGGCAGGGAAAAAATCCACTGGTCCCCAGCCCAAACCCTCTTCAACTCTTGGCTGCTACTAGAAATCCTGTCCATAATGGTTCTGAACAGAGCTATTCACAGAGGGCAGTCTGTTGGAGTCCAACATGCACCAAGGACAGATCTTACTTACTCCTGGCAATGTAAACCTAGGGCGCCCAGCTTCATGCTCCTTGACTTCCCCTGACAGGAAACAAGGAGAACACAGTAGAATACCTTCTCTGGGTGAATACCTTCTCCGGGTCCAAAAAAAAAAAAAATAGAGACTTGTTGGGAAAACTCTTTTTTTTTTATTCCTTAACAGTGTCCTCTCTGGCAATAAGAATAATTGTCTTGATGCCAAACAGAGCCCAACAGATTTTGCTTTCACAAGTGGAGCAGTAGGGCTATCGCCATAGTGCTCCGCTTCCGTTTATGCATATAAACTGCTTTATTATAATTATACAGGGAGTTTTAAAGATTATATGGACACGGCAATGAAAGTAGAACAGAAAAGGTAAAACAGAAAAAAAATGAGAGAAGATTAAAGAAACAGGAGATAAAAGGGAGACAATGATAAAACATCTTCAGTCTGCTTCACCACCTGCAAAGACATGCAAAAAGAACAGCACAACCAATGGACATGTTACGAGAGATACAACAAAGTAACACCTAGATACTATCGCCGAGGCATAGGTAGCATTATGTAATCTGATGTGTACTCTGTGTTACCTAAAGATAAGAATATGGGCTTTCTGTATGGCAGTCAATCTCTCAGTGCCTGGAACTAAGTACCTGTAGTTGTTTGTGAAAGTGCACTTGTGCATGTAAAGTTTATCCAAATGAAAAATGCTTAATAGCGGTTGTGGAGAGCCGAAGAGGCGCCCTCCGAGAGCACCTAGTCCAACGCCGGGAGACCCAAAGCTCCAGATACCTAAACGGACCCCCAGAGGAAAGGCGCCAAGGAGGGGCCGACCCAGGAAATCCGACCTACACCAAGGGAGGAGGAGAGACAGCCCTCAGGAAGTCCCCCAGCAATGGCGGAGCCCCGGGTAGCTGCGGGAACGAGACTGCGGGCTCCGCTGGCAGCCAGCCACCCTGAAGTGAATCCGGCCATTGGCCCTAGCCGGGCCCCACAGGGAAGCTGCCAGGGATAGGCCAGTAGCCACCCTAGCCGGGCCCCACAGGGAAGCTGCCAGGGATAGGCCAGTAGCCACCCGGGCATCCACCCCCAAACCCCGAGCTCCACTAGTGCACCTGCGAGCCCAGGTGCCAACCAGTGGAGGGAGAGCAGTTGGGAAAACTCTAAGCATCCTTAAGCACCCAGGAGAGGATGCAGAGGTGATCCAGTATTCCACGGCAGGAAGAAAACCACTCTGCTTCTCTGATAGCCGAAGTTCGACAATGAGGTGGGCTCTTTTCTCCCCAATCCTGGCAAAAGCCTTCCATGGGAGCCTGAGATGTATGATCCCCATACATTTGGAACACACCCTCTGATCCCCCTTCTTATGTAGGTGAACGAGCACACCAGTCCGCCTGTTCAGAGACCCTGTCCACAACCTCCACACAATATTGAAGAGGCACGTCACCAATATCAGCCCCACTACCTACAGAGACTCACAGTACTCAGGGCAGATGCAGTTCACCCCTGAAGACTTCCCAACAGACTTTTTTGACTATTTTGGTGAGTCCAGCTTGGAGGATCTGGCTATAAGCATCCCGTCTATTCTTCTGCCACAGAGGGTGTCTCAGCCAGGTTAAGGGCATTCTCATAGTATTCTTTTGATTGTACAATGATGTCCCCTCTTAGGGTCAGCACTCCTCACTCCCACTAAAAATACTGTTAGCTAAACACTGTCTCCATCCGGAGGAACTGAATGGTTTGCCAGAATTCAACTGAGATGGCTGACCAAAGCAGACCAAACCCAGCCTTCCACCGTACCAGGTCATATATGCCTCAGTTCGTTATTAATTTTTGTTGACATGAGGGCCTTTTGAATCACTTTTTGTTTAAACCATCACACATTTAAGCCACTGAAAACACGGCCTCTGGAATCACTCGAGCATTTAAACCCCTCCACCACATTAAGGTGGCAGTCTAAAGGACAGTATCCTGCTAATGTTGCTGTGCTTATAATTCTTCTAAATCAGGGGTGCTCATTATGTCGATTGCGATCGACCGGTCGATCGCGGAGGTGCTACTGATCGATCGCGGTGTGAAATTAAAACAACATCAGCCGATCATCCATCCCATCACTTGATCGTTGTACAGGGCAACCAGTCAGATGACAACTGAATTTTGACCTTTACGTCACCGCTCATGCGTAAACAACGACGCTAAGTGCTAAACTAATCAGCGTATTACGTCCGATTTTTAGCCCACACTTAAGTTTATGGTCACCAAAATGAGTGAAGGAGCTGGACCAAGTAAAAGTCAACTTACTCACGGAGGAAAAGTACCCCAACATGAGGAAATGTGCTATCTCCTTGACTGCATTATTCGGCTCAACTTATTTGTGTGAGTCAGCCTTTTCCGACATGAAAATCATTAAGTCCAAATACCATTCCACAATGTCTGATGAACATTTGGAAGTGTGCTTGAGGCTGGCTGTCAGCAGTTACTGTCCAGACTATGCATCCCTGGCCGATTCAATTCAGTGCAAGTCATCAAATTAAACTCGGGTTATTACAAAAAATGTAAATAGTTAATTATTATGTGTGTTTTGTCAATTCTCAATAAAGTTCAAAATAATTGTTTGTTGATTGATGTTTTACATTTTTGTAGCATGTAGATTACTTTGACTTGGTCATTTTAAAAGTAGTCACAAGCTGAAAAAGTGTGAGCACCCCTGTTCTAAATAATACATGATTGCAAACCTAACACAGTGAATGAGGATGCCTTGAAAGTGAAATTAAAATATTTAATTATTTTTCAACAATTATATTTTTGGAGGATTTTTAAAGTCTTTTTTCTTAAGAAATAAAGACAACAAAAACTAAACTAATCATTTTTTTAGTAAGTTTTTCAGTGAGGATTTTCTTCAGAAGGCTGTTACACGTCAACAGTGTTGTCAGTCAAAGACTTGTCCAGTGCAAGACAGACCGGTTAAGAAGATCCTTCCTTCCTACAGCAATCAACATCTGAAACAATGCTGGAAAAAAGCAAATATATTACTGCAGCATTTAGTTTTCCTTTGGGATTAAAATATTTTTGAAATACAATTTTGAGGAATGCTTCTCTTAGCAGAATAAAAAAAAAAAAACTCAGGTAATACATTTTGTCAAAGACAAGAGTGATTAAAACTCAGCACACAGCTTCAGTTATTACATCAAGAAACCATAAACCCTGTTCAAAATCTGTGTGCAGTTAAAGAGTCTGACCCAAACCTTTAGAGAAAACCATGAGGTTATTGCAGAGCTGGCTTTGCAACTCTGCCATAAAAGTGGATCATGCAGCTACAGTTGATCCAGAATGCTGCTGCATGCACCCTCACTAAATAAAAGAAAGTAGAGCACATCACTCTATTTCTAAATTCCTCACACTGGCTCCCCTTGTCTTAGAGAAAATACTTAAAAAAACACAACTTCTCTTAGTCTATAAGTTACTGAATGGCTTTGCACCAAAACACATTACAGACTTGTCAGTGGATTAAATGCCAAGACCTCAAGAAAAGGCAACTTTTAGTTATTAAGTTCCAGTCAAACAAACTCCTCAAAGTACGGAAAAACCTCAGCTGCTTTTTTTTTTGTTTTTTTTTTTTGAGCTTTTTACAGCAGTAGTGGCTCGTTTTTCAGACAGCAGGTTGACAGGAAAGGGGGTATGAGAGAGGGGGAGAGACATGCGGGAAAGGACCACAAGCCGGATTCAAACCTGGGTTGCCCACGTCGAGGACTAAGGCCTCCATACATGGGTCGTGCGCGCTAACCACTGCGCCACCTGCACGCCCCTCAGCTGCTTTAAATCAAGATTAAAACATGTTTATTTAGACTAACCTTTGAATGTTCAGCTTAAACATTACTAGTTTAAGTTTGTTGTCCAACTTCCTTTTGCTGCATGATCGTTATATTGTGTGGTGTTTTTGTTTATATTTTTATTACTCATTTTGTATCATCACTGAATCATTTTAGTTGTCCTTTATCAATCTGTTTTTCTCTGCTACCATGCCACTGCAGTGCACTTTTGTCTGCTTTTGCTATTATTTTTTGTTATGAACAGCATTTTGAACCGTCTTTGTTGAGATTAAATAAAAGGAAAGTAATTAGAGTGACTCCCTTTAACATTACATTCTGCAACCTAGGTTATATAGGGGACTGCTTCTGGTTTAACTTCCTCTTCTGGCAGTGACCTATGGCTGCTGTAGGCGAGAAACACCGATTTTCATCTGAAGCTACATAAGTAGCCACCAAATCCCACCGGAGAAGAGTCTGGCTTGTTGGACTAAGTCAGACTAAACCTGTCTACGATTCAGAAAGCTGAAAGTAGTGTCTCTTCTGCGATTCAAACAGAGTTGAATGCTTTGGTTGGGAACCCATCTGCTGAAGCAGACTACCCATTCTGTCCGATCCATGGAAAAGCCAGGCCTAATAGCTGCTTTCCAGAGGAGCCGTAAGAAGCTGCTAAGCCAAACAGTGAAGCCGCCGATGATCGAACAACAGCTAACTGCCAAGGGGACGCCCCATTCAAGGCCCCATCAGGGTTTTGAGTTACAAAAGTAAGCCCTGCACTGTTGCTTCATTATTGCATTAGATCAATCCAAATCTCTTCGAGAGTTGCCTGCGGATGAACTGACTCCACCGAAGACTAAAATTAGATATTTTGAATTGTGTTTTGGCTGAAAAAAAGCTTTCTGATATCAACTTTGATGGTGTCAAAGCAAAAATGACCAACTGAATGTTGCAGTGAACTGGTTAGCATCCTTAGCTTTAAGCTACCTCATGTCCGGCCACATTTGTAGGCTACGTTGTGAGCCTAACTCTTCCTTGTTTCAGCCAGAACCGACCGAGCCAGAAATGCTGGGACCAGCTATCTAAGCAAGTGTCTTTCAGCTTTATTACAATTAATGCATTTCCAAGCCATTATTCATTTTTTACTTTAAAACCAAATTTACTGTATCTTATTTTTAGTAATGTTTAGTTCTTATTGATTATTAGCTAATAAAGATACCACAGTTTTAATCTATGCTCTTTTGTACTTATTTAATGTATTTATATTTTACAGTGAACGACTCAGGCCAGATTCGTCTGTTTTGGTTGACAGTTGAATTAACAGACACATTTTCTTGGTTGGTGATTATTAACTTTGCTGCTAACCATAGACTACATTACTAAATTGGTGAAAGGTAACTAGATCTTAACAGCCAAATCTAGGAGCCCCACTTTGAGTAAAATGCTAAGAACTCTGGTATTAGGCAGATTACATTTATAATCATTCAACTAATGAACATTTATCGATTTTAACCGTAATTGTGAAAGACTAATTAATGAGCATCATAGTGAAATAGTGTTTTACTGCGAAAGTAAAATCATAGCCTACATGTGCTTGGTTGTTCTTTTTACCTGACAGATGTCTAACCAGCAAATCTATAGCATGTAAGTTTCTGCAAAGACTTCTCACTTGAATTAAATGATGACTAAGTCAACTCAACTTTTATCATGTTGAACAATTTCTCTAGCTCTTGACTTAGAGACAAGCTGGAGAAAAAACCCAAATACAACACTCTGAAGCAGTAAAGGACGCATTGTTTTAGTTCTGGGACAAGCATATATAATTAAATATAATTGTCTGACTTCAGAGCTAAAGAGACTGAAATCTTCTGCCACCCAGGTGGGATAGTTTATGTTACTGCTCTGTGTGATTACTGACCACATTGAGTCAAGGTCAATGGATGAACCATGCACTCCTTGTTTTCCTTTGTTGTCTTTGAGAGCTAGATAGATAATTCAGACAGATAAAAAGACTTTCCCACGCGAAATTGAGAGTGAAAAAAGTGAAGAAGTTGTACAGCTTCTTCAATGAACAGATGATAGGTATCAGGTTAGCTAATGATGCAAACAAAATTCTTTTTAATTTGACCAGTTGCTCGACTAGATCACAAGTTTGTATAGTTTTGTTTTCACTGGTTTGGTTCATTGTTTTTTTGTTTGCAGTTTCTTTGTCAGTCGATATCTAGATATTTCAAAAGATACCTTTATATAAATGATAAATAAATAATATATAATAAATTTATATCATATATAAAAAATATAATAAATATATTTTATATTAAGTCAGTAGATTCATGGTGAGTTTAATCTCAGGGACTGGATCTCTTGTGGAAAATAAGCAATCATGCAGAAGAATAGATTTTACTACTAACCTGTTTATTGATCAATAAATGCTCACCAGATAGTAAGAAAATCAAAGCAAATGATTTAACAATTTAATAAATCAAATTATTGGTGAATTACATGGATACAGTTTACTTTTTAAGTTATCTGGTAATGATTTAAAACAGTGGCAATCTACGTAGTCTTTAATAATGAAACACATAAATACAGTGTGTGAAAGCGGTGCTGATTGAATACACCTATGGGGATTCACAGTCCTACTGACAAAAAAAGGCTTTTAGGAAAAACATCCTATGTTAGTGGCCAAAGGTGTAGAGAAATTCTTAAGTAGTCATAGTTAAGAGATTTGGCTTTATACAAATAAACTGAATTGAACTGACTGTGATGATATTCTGAGAACACATGAACCCGTAGCATTTTTTTTTAGAAGTAACTCCTTTTATCTTCAATCCCTAAACTTGTTTCCAACATTACATTGTTACATTTGCATAAAATTTTTCAGGGTTATGCATAACTAGGTAAGTACCTTTTGCTATACATTAAAAAGTCTTCATATCTTTTAGAATATGCATCCTGTTGTAAAAGACATCCATATAAACAAATGTGTTTTGTAGAAGCAAATCACAGAGGCAATCTTTCAAAAGGACCCCTTTATCTCTACCACAGAATCCAAAATTTACTTTCTGATTTTCCCAACATTTCCCAACAACAGAATCTGCCTTCACACTGTGGAAACTGAAAAAAGTAAGGTTTTCTTATAGTGAGTGCATTTAAACAGGTAAAGAAGATGATCTGGCAATGGAAAGAGTCTTTTTGTCTGTAAAATAAGATAGTATGCACTTGAAATAAGACGGATTTTCTTTTTATTTTAAACATAAATCCTCTTATTCCATTGACAGACTGCCTTACTTAACATATAAACAGAAATTTATTTCAAGAAAACCTTTTTTTCCTTGTTTTTCATTTTTGCACAAAGGCAACACACACATTTAGACAAAGGTCCTAAACAGTCTGTGGTAAAGCCTTCTGTTTTCAGACTCAGAAAGAGATTTGCTGTGAATAGTGATATAAAACAAACATAGCAGACATTTTGCCTGCTACCCTTGTCCCCTGTCATATCGTGTATACAAGTACCTCTGCTTTAATTTAGCTTTTACATTTGATAAAAAAAAGTCTGCAAAAGAGATTTCAGTCTGATTTAACTCCCCATCTAATATTAGCTCTTAAAACCTTGCTTCGACAAGTTGAATAAATACATTTTCCTCTGCACTAACTTAAAGCTGAAGTACCCTGTTGGTTGTAAAACATTTGGAGTTCCAAGAACTTCTTGGGGCTCACTGTACACTTATTAAAAAAATCTGCCAGTCAGAGGCTGTACTGTCTGTTAGAAGATGAGGGTGATTGTTTGTGTGTGTTCATGGAAAACACTTATGCTCTAGCAGTAAACACTCATCTCTTATTAACATACCACATCTCTAAAACATGAAGCCCAAGCTGCAGGGATTGTATTCTTTACACACTCTACTCTCTTGCTCTGTGTGTGTGCTTAGATGAGGGTAATATCTACTGACTGATGGTGGTGATGACAGGAAAGGTCCTGGAGCAGCTATCAATAACTCAGCTGTAAACAGAGAGGAGAAGTGGGAGGGTGAAAAAGTGTGGCCTTGGGTAAATATGTGGACTGATTAATTGACTGATTATTATTGTGTTACTAATGTCACGCAGTTGTGGAGACATGCAGCAGCTGTTGAGTTTTTAAAAAACAACTTATGTGTCATACTAATTGCTGGTCCACAATGGCTGGATGGGATTATTTACTTATTTTTTGGTTTGTCAACATATATTAGGCTCCAGTTAAGTATACATTTTCATAAAATTACGATTAATTTAAGAACAAATAGGAAACATTAAAAGCATAAAGCTGTTGAATCTAAAATATAGACCCCAAGACACCTTTTAGGAAAATGAATAACAACCACTAATACATGTTTTTTTGAAGGAGAACCATAAGAGCATAACAATTATCAATAACTATTTAAATTGCAAATGTCCAACAGGAACAGCATTGGGATGATGGGTAATTATTCTTCTTAAACTAGCTTATCTGAAAACGGGTTGGGTAAAGGATTACATGGAGAGAAAATAACTAATATATAAAAATCAAACTCACTGTGAATATATGCAACTTCTCACTCATTTTGATCTTATATGATATCCATCTGAAGATGTATTCATGTACTTCTTTCATGCTATTTGAGCACTATGAGAACCTGAGGAGAAACAAACAGCTGTTTTCATATGATAGTTCAAAGCAACGCTGTGTAACCTTTAGCCACTGAGACACTAGAACTGTATATTCCAGGAGTAGTGCTTCTATAAGCCATCAGTTCATTGTTGCAAACGTAAACGGCCTCCGTCTGTTTTTTTGGAAGCTGAGAGCAGAGCAATTTGTAAAAACAGACTGAGACGTTACAAAGTTCCTTGTAAAGACAAGGCCATATTCACTCCACTAGATGAAATGCTAAACTAGAGGACCGAGGAACGATCAGGTAAGAGTCAGATGGTTGGCTAACAATAACTTTAGCTTAGTTAGTTCTGACCTTTAAGGGGAACTCAGACTGCCGTAAAGTGGAGCTCTGGGTCACATGAATCCCTTTGTGATGGATATGACCCTGTCAAGTTACATAATTAATTTTTTAGAGTGCAACAGCCCAGATTTTTACCTTGCCCACAAGATGAATTATTATGCGATTTGTGAATTCATAAACACATAAACAGTTTCCAGAAGCCAAAAGATACCTTATCCTCGATACAGAAATGTTTCGGACAAATGAAATGAAAGGAGGTCTATGATGTCAACGCATCAACCAGAGGCACAACGCTGAAGCCAAACAAACATGGTTGCGCTTATTTTAACTGGAATACACTTTATATTTCTTTTTGAAAAATGAGCAAAAAGGACCCAATTTTTACCTTTGTGGATGGAGAAGATGTTGGCACATCTTCCAACTGGATTTGGTAAGAGTTTGATTTATCAGTTAACCCCAGTAGTTGTGAAACAAATCTTTGAAACAAGAATATGACATGTCTCAGCTGCTACTGCTGCTGTGATTGGCTAAAAACTTGACGTGGGAGGCAGGTACCCAATCAGCTTGAAGAATTGTACTAAATGTCTCTCCCTTTTGCAAACACCTTCTACATGAGGCTTTCTAGATTAAAGCCATATAGTTCCAATCTGGTTTATGCCAGATTACCCACATGGAGCAAGAACCCATAACGAGCAGGAGAACTTTTCGGACCCAGAAATAGAACCAGACTACTGGAAGAAGTTTTTATAGTTTATTAAGAGGAAAGTTGGGATCGGCAGCCAGGATCTGCAGCAGTGGCTCGTCTTTCTGAGGGGAGATTTTCAATGTTATTCTCTGGCATGGGAAATCAGACTCCTTGGATTTCAGAACACAGAAGGAAACTAACCTTCCGGAATGATAATGAACGGACCCAGAGGAGTGGACTGCAGTCCGTGGAGAGAGGGTTCCTGGACAGGAAGAGGCCCCCATGCTGGAGAATCGGAGGTAAGGGATGCTGGCTTGAATCAGAAAGCAGTGGTCAGAACCAGGTGGTCAGAAGCCGGAAGAGAATCCAGTCTGTAATCCAGAAACAGAGCTGTTAGGGGGGCAGAGGTCAGCAACAGAAAGCAGACAAACAGAGCCGATAGGGACACAGTCAAAAGACAAGATCTTGATGGGGAACAGGTCGTAACAGGCAGGCAGGCAGGAAAAATGCTGGAAAAAGTCTTACCTTTGGGCTCGAGCAATAATTTGGCATCAGTCTCTGATCTGAAACAGGTTTTTAAAGGCAGATGAACAGGTGTAGCTGATGAGAGTAGAGCAGCAGAGGCAGGTGGAAATAATCTGATTATGAGACCAGAGCTGACGCACAGATTCATGACAGAACCAAGTGCAGAACACTCACCTGAATTACTATTATATATAAATTATATCAGGCTTATTATGAGGTCAAAATGTATACAGTGTTGCTTTAAATCACTGGAGGTAATAACATTTTTAACCTAAAAAACCTAATTACCAACATTTGTAATGACAGTGACTGCAATGAAGTATTTGTAATAACCGGTATCGAGTATTATTTCTGACAGTGTGAGATTTTTCTCATTTGATTCATCGAATTGTTTAAATTCACCCACATGGGAAGGTTTTTCTAGAATGATCAGCACCAGCGTCTCAAATGGATTTAAGTAGAGACAATGATTTAGCCAGAGATACTTAAGTCATCTCATGCAGAGAGGAAAACTGTTATCAGTCACACATAATTTAGCTTTTATATATTCAGAATTTGGAATTAAGAAACATTTGTGAAAAATAGCCTCTTCTAAACATTTAGGTTTAGTTATAAAGACCTAAAATACATTTAAAAATCGTCTTGGAGCACTTTTTACGACAAAAACTACCAAATAAGATACAAAATAAAACTAAGACCAGTTTTTTTATTGTTCATTTCTGTTGCAATTAGTAGGGTATTGGTGATTCTTCCTAAAAGTCAACGTCCGACAGTAGACCATGGAGATGTGGCCAGCTGTTACTGCATGGCCAACTCTGCATGTTACTCAACAAAAATAAAGATCTTTTCTAGGGGAAGTTTGGACTCCAAATCATTTGAACCCAGCGCCTTATAGCTGTGAGACTTAAGAAGTTAAGAAAACTGTTATTGAGTTATTGATATGACCAAAGACATTTTTGCTATCCTATTATATCCAATCCAATTGCTGTTCATTTTTCTTGAATATGTAAATTACATTTTCTTAATCATACAGTGCCAATTAGCAGAAACAAGTTAAAAGAGAGGAGCAGATGAAAGAATTCACTAAATAAAAAAAAACAAAACAAAACCTAGATCACAAAGGGCAAAAAACTAGCTAGTTAGGTTGGTATTGGAATAAGAGCAAACTATTCTACAGAAAAAGATAGATTTTTTTTTAACATTCTTTTAAATTGATATTCATAATTAATGGATAGTAATAATCAACACATTCTTGTTAATATGTAGAAAAATCCCTGAATACGTGATTGAGTTCAGTTTAAAGTGTATTTTACCACAGACACACATGCAGACTCATGCTGCATTCACCCACATGAACAGAGTGCAGAGTGTGCTGTTAATGTGTGTTAACCATATTAAAGGAGCTTTATAATGTGCTACAGCAGCCTCTAGGAAACTCAAGCTGCTCTAAAAGACACATTATAAATTTTTGATCAAATTGAGGATATTTTCTAAACGAGGGAAACCTGACGCCGTATTTTCAGCCTCTGGTTTTCTTTTTCTCTTCTTGAATGAGCCCTTGCCAGTGTTAATGCTGCCTCTCTCTGGTTTCTGTTTGTCGCTTCCCAGTGTGCGTGTTTAAAAAGTGTTGACAAGATTTGCATCGAGCGGAAAGGCACTAAAACCATCAAACCCATCACTGTTTGGTCCAGCAGGATGGCAGGATGAGAGCGGGGAATGTAACCAAAGCTTCCAGATCTGTAATCTCTTTACAGATGCGCACACACATTTTCGATAAATATTACACACACACTCACACACACACAAGCACAAGAAATGGACATAATAACTTGCACCTTAGTCTCTCACATTACGTCTGTCTTTTCCTTTTTGATCTTTTGTCTTTCTCATCCTCTTCTTTTTCACAAAGTTACTTTGATGGTGATATAGAAAAATGTTTTTTTTTTTTTCATTTCTCACTTTTAATGTGTAACTTCCGCTCAATTACTCTCAGAGAAGCAGCTGTAAAACAAGCATTGGTTTACATCTCCGCTTTGCAAACTTAAAGAGCAGAGGTGGAGTAAACAGTTGATTAAACCGTGATAATTAAGAATCAGGGTGTGAGTTTGGCTTTACTAACGCTGAGTGCTGCAAATACTAAATCAATATTAATAACCATCCCCCCACCCTAAAAAAGTTTTATTTAAAACTTCTCTAAATATTTTCAACAATGAACAGGTTAATGGCGATAAATCATAAATCATTATAAATCTCCTTTGAATTTATAAGTTCAAGCTTTTACTGGGCCAACCCAAAACCACTGTGTGTGTTTATCACACATTGGAGGTTAGCTTGCTGGTGTATACAATTATACAATTATCCTACTACATAACCTATGAGCACATAGGTTAAAGGTCACCAACTTGGACTCTACACTCTCTGACAGAGAAATCAGTGTTCTGATCAGCTAAAGAGGAAGAGCTCTTGTGAGATAAGTTGCTCTTCTATCCATCAGTAAAACTCTCTAAAAAACAACTATGTTATTGCTCAAAGTCAGAGTATTCTTTATGTAAAGTTACTCTGAATGCAAATAAAAAGAAACATATTTAAGATAACTGCTATAGTTAAGCTAAGATTATCAGCCATGAGACAAAAGTCTCATGGATACAATGCTCTAGACTCTAGCTGTCAGATTATTAATGAACTTTAAAAACTAAACTTACTTCTAAAAATGATTATTTTCAAAACTTATCTTATATTTCATCCTAAAAGGCAGGTTAGTCTTAGAACCAAAACATTGGTTGAATTTTACAATCCGGTTGGTAGTTAGATGTCCAACCAATCTAATTTGGTAGTGTTTTAACCAATTTATGTTGGTTGAAGGGCAAGCCAATACAAATTGGTCACCTTGACCAAAATGTTGATTAGTTAGTGAACAACATTGAAAGCCAGAAACAGGGCTTCCATCATCAAACCTGTGGTTGCAGGGCAAACGCCTGTATCTGACACCACTGTCACTGCTAACACTTCTTAGAATTTGATTCTATTTAATACTAATGTAACAACACAGGTTAACAACAAAATATGCTTGCTGCACAAATACACATTATTGTAATTGTTCTCTAGATCAGAAACTATTACACACTAAACTTGGCTACTGCCAAACAGGACAGTAAACTATCAGTTATAGTGTTTTTGTGGTTAAGTGGTTAACCAATTAAATTGGTTTATCTGAAACCAATGGCTTGCTCAGTTTTTGACCAATATATTGGTTAATCTAACCAAAATTGTTTTTAACTATTTTAGTTGTTTTTCCAATCCATATTTAGTATTGTATGTATGTTGTATGGAAATAGCTACAGTAATTATTTTCATGAATAACAGTTTGAGGTTGATTATATTAAGATCCAGGAGGGTTCTAGGATAACTTGGTTGCTTGTAATCAGAAAGACATATAGTAGAAATATGTCAGGATCCCCTTGCTGTGAGAAAACCTTTGAGTCCATTTCATTCTTTTACATGTAAAGCCAAATGTCAATAGCCTAATGTAACACCCTGGTAATTTAATTCCGTAACAATATCCATAATTATATATCTATAATTAATATTTTGATTATCATTATGTTTATGTTTTTTTTGGTACATTATATTAGTGCAGTTTTCACAACAGTTAAATTGAGACACAATTTATTTTAAAATGTTGAACAAAAACAAAATGCAATTAAGCTAAATATTTTCCCTGCTGTTCAATAACAACACAAAATAAAGAAAACAATAATTCCTCTGCTTTTAATTCCAAGGTTGGTCTTGTTTTACCAAAACATCTTCTTAGACCTCACATTGTTTTTGAAATAGTCTAGAAATTATCTCTATGGTGTTCTCCCTCCATACACTTCTGCAAAGCACTTTTTAGTTATTCCAAGAAAAACAAATATCCTCTAAGTTTACACTGAGATTAAGATGCATAAAAGTTTTTAGCATTGCTAAAATAGATGTATTTGTAGTTTAGACTGTTGATAGATAAAGTTTAATGTATAACAGCAAAAACATCTAATGCCATATCTATTTATTCCCCAACTAAGTTAAAGTCTTAGACTCTTTTAAAGGGTTAAATCTGTGTTTAAATTCACATTTTGTGCTATTATAAAGCCCTATGTTGTTTTTATTTGTTGAAGTTTTTTAAACATCAGATAGTTAATTAATATTTTAATATCGTGAAACTTATTCTACAACATTTTATCTCTGTCCAACAGCAGCAGTGTAAGTTACTGTATGTAATGTTCCTGTATCTTAAGTTCTCTTGGTTTATCTTTTAGTCTGAAATATTTTTATATCTCTGTGTCTAATTTCTTTTTTGCTTATGTATTGTCCAATTTAAATGGAAGTCTTTATGACTACTACCAAAGATTTTTACATTTTCTCATCCACCTGTTGTATTCCTTACATCTCCTCTGTTTTACTTCTTTTATCCCTCCCACGTCTCTCTGTTTATGTTTCCATTCATATTGAGTTGTTCCTCTTCTGGTATCAGTATTGTTTGCTGCCTCCCAATCAATAAGCAGGAATAAAAACTTTACCAACCCAATCAATTACACCCACTTCATTTTCATAACTCGACTCCATTGTACTCATCGCCACAACAACAGCTTGATAATCTAGCCTCTCCCTTGAGATATATGTAGCCCCACATCCTCCATTCTCACCCCATACACCATCCGAGTGCATTAAGACCAGGATTCTTTAAGTGGTATCAGATTCTACACTGATGGCCTTTACATCGAGACACTTTAAGAAAAATCTGAGGCTGGATCAGTTTACGTCTAAAACGACACGATTGGATCAATAACAATATTTTCCTTGGAAAACAGCAGACTCTTTCCCTGCCTTC
This sequence comes from Jordanella pulchra, assembly GCA_034780135.1. Taxonomy (NCBI): domain Eukaryota; kingdom Metazoa; phylum Chordata; class Actinopteri; order Cyprinodontiformes; family Cyprinodontidae; genus Jordanella; species Jordanella pulchra. Next base: position 1,398 of record JAUZNJ010021262.1, on the reverse strand, counting down.
CCTCCAACAGAGTTCCCCCCTGACCCCTGGTCATCCATTTTCTAAGCCAAAGCACATTAATTTTTAATAGTGGAGGGGTGGGGTGGTGTAGACTGCAGTTTGCTGTGGTGGTGGATGCCTAATAGGTTGACATCTGTGCTGTGTGCTCGGAGAAAATGCTGTTTGGGTCTTGATGGAGAGGAGAAGGAAGAAGGGGGTTCAATATCAGCAGCTAATTGGTTCCGGGTCTGTGACACTTGATCTGGCTGATCCAATCAGAGGAGTCTGAGACAGTGTGGAGACATAAGATTGTACAGCCTTACTTTGTCAGACAAAGTGACGGAAACAAGTCGTAATATGATGAAATCCAAGAAAATACCACAGATAAGTCTGTGGTTCAAAAGTCATCACATTACTGTTTCCACCAAAAGCATGACATCATACAGTTCTCTCTAAGACTGTCAGATACGCATTCAATATCCTGTTCTTTATCAACAGCTTGTCCAGTGCAGCTGTAAAGCTATTTACAATAATATCAGGCTATACCCCCCTGGGACAACATTGTGGCCAACAAATAAATTTGATCCACTGACATCAAGACATGAAAGTTCCTTATACATGGAGGACTTTACCTTTAGTGCAGGTAGCTGAGATAAACCAGGAAGTATCAAGAACCACTTGGTTAATATATTGAAGAAGGTGTATTTACAGTTTTGATCTGTCATATTTGCTTGTTAAGTGGGAAGTGTTAGGTTGGTCTGTGAGGACTATTCTGTTTCATTTACACTGTTTGCCAGAAGGTGTGGCCATAACATGGGCTGGAGCACGGGCTGCCCCACCCATTTGTGACACTGGTCCGTGTCATGAATGACTTACTTCTGACAGCAGACCAGGGCTCACCGTCTCTCCTCCTCCTATTGGATTTATCAGCCGCATTCGACACTGTTGATCATAGCATCCTACTAAATGTGCTCCAGACCGTGGTTGGTCTCTCTGGAACCACACTGAACTGGTTCTAGTCATACCTTACAGGTAGGATGGAGTTTGTGGCATTAGGACAATGTTAGTCCTCCCCCCATGCTGTAAACTGCAGAGTACCACAAGGGTCTTCTTGGGCCTACCCTCGTCTCCATCTATATGCTCCCACTTTGACACATCCTACGTAAACACAACATCTCATTTCACTGTCATGCAGATGATACTCAGATATATATAAAAATGGACTCCACTATCTCCACCACTCTCCCATCTGCTCTTCTGGTTTGCCTGGAGGAGATAAGGGCATGGATGGCTGACAACTTTCTTCAGTTAAACAGCAATAAAACTGAAGCAATAATTATCAGCACTCCACATCAAACACAATCTTTCTCCCTTAACAGCATCCACATTTTTTGCCACGACATCCCCCTCTTCTCTTCT
>JAUZNJ010021251.1:2897-17118 GCA_034780135.1 Jordanella pulchra | reverse complement strand
AGATAGATAGATAGATAGATAGATAGATAGATAGATAGATAGATAGATAGATAGATAGATAGATAGATATAATATATATTATAAATGGTAGACAATATAACGGGTTGATGATGCTAAATTTACTCAAATTTTTACATGTGCTTAGTTACATTATATTTCACTGATTTTACAGATTTTGGATTGCATTTACCATCTCTAATTTGATATACATAAAAAAAATATTTTTTTACACAGGTAATATATTCTTCAATAAATAGTTTGCAAAAACTAAAATCAGATTTTTGTTTTATAAAAACATAGAAGTTACATAGTTACATATGGCTGGTCATAAAAGCGAAACAAAATGTGTCACCTTTTAGTGTATCTTAAAAAGTTTAGGATGCTTTTAACTTTCAGATTAGTTTTGATTTTCTTCTTTTCTTTTCTTTTCACTAAATTAGGTCAGTTTCATTTGACATGCTTTATCTGGATAGTTTGCCAAGTTCTTGACAAGACATTGCTGCTACATTCAATGTACTTATATATAAAATGATGCATTCTATTTTTTTGATGCTTAAGGATCCCTATATGGAAGCATTATGTCTGTCCTGGTTTATCAAGCATAAGTGTGCACAGAGAGCGTCTTACTTTTTGTGTCACATAAATTAGCATTGCATTCATCAATTACAAATAAAAGTCATAATAGGAGTCACCTGGGTCAGGTGTTCCCAAAGTTGAGCTTTGCTCCTGCTGCAATCCCGAATCAGCCAATAGGTGTCCTAGGGTACAGTGACCAGATGTAAAAAACAAACGTTGGAACACCAGGATGCTTATGAGGGACAATGCAGGACAGGTGCGTCTTTTTCAGTTGTGCATTTCTTTTGTGGCTCAGCATTACAGTGTTGCTTTAAATCTCATTCTTCTTGTATCAGATTTAAAATTTAAAAGATTTGGCTAGCAAAATTCAGAAAAAGCTCACTGAGAGTCACCTGTCACTGGTCTCATCTAGTTATAAACCATTCCAAGGTTTTGCTGTGGATGTATTTGATTTTCTTAAACCATAAATTCTTCAACATTTTTGACGTTAGGCACTAGCACAGCTCTGTGACAATGAATGCAGATCTGCGTTCTTTGCATTTAGGAAAGCTGCCAGTACATGTATTTGACTTTTTTTTAATAATTTGACCCACTGAAATAAGGGACACTGCCTTGTTTTTTTGGGATGGTGGGACAGAAGTGCAAAACGCCGGACTGTCCCACATAAATTGGGGCATCTGATCAAGCCTTGAGATCTAGCCTTGAGATCCTCTTCAGTAGTCAAAGTAAATGATAGAAATTATTTTTTAAAATTTTAAAATAACAAGAGAGAGCTTTGGTGGGTTGAAAAGTTTAGTAACACCTACTTTAGGTAGTTTGATTTCCTATTTAAAGATATAATAAGGATATTTCATTACAGAAAGCTATTTAAGCTATTGACAACCTTTAGTTACGCCTAAGTTTGTCACAAATTACTTTATCAAGTCTTTTCTTCATTTGTAGTTGCTACATTATTTGCAAAAGATCAACTTCACTACTAAATTTGGTGATCAAGTGTCATTTGATGAGAACGGTGATGCCCTACCAATATATGATGTCATGAACTGGCAGCTACTGCCTGATGGAAAAACAAAAATTCAAAATGTTGGTGAAGTAAAAACGTCTGACTCTGGGGTTGAAGAACTCACATTAGATGAGAGCAACATCTTCTGGAACACACTTTCAAATAAGGTATTTTCTTTTTGCAAACCTCCTCTATTTGGTATTTATATCCAGCATTGCAAACAACAAGATTTTTCCTTTAAATTTTTCCAGCCCATGCGTTCAGTTTGCAGTGAAAGTTGCCCTCCTGGCACTCGTATGGCCAGAGAAAAGAGTCGACCTGAATGCTGTTTCAGCTGTATATCCTGTTCTGAGGGAATGATTAGTAATAAGACCAGTAGGTGATAATGCTTTTTATATACATTCTATCACATTCAATTAATCTGAATAGCTTTGAAATGTTCATTGACTCAGTTTGCTAGGTGAAACACAATCTATAGAATATTTAAACAAAAAAATAGGTTTTCAACCATTAATTTCATTTTATATCAATATATACATATAGCTAATAAAAAGAACATTTAAGAGTGCAATATTGCATCATACTACTAGACAATCCATTTGTAATAAATGAAATGTGAGCTAAATAAAAATCATATAAATACCATTCTAAATTAAACATATCATGCTTTTAAATCCTTCCTTTTTGCAATTCAAACATTTTGTTGTTGCCTATTTTAAGTGAAACTGCATCCTACCTCCCAAACACCTTTTTAAAGATATAAATAACATAATTTCCAGAGGTCACCAAAGGCCAAGATGTTTTCCAAAGAGTAGAGGGTTTATCAGCAGAGGGTTCTTCTAGACAGCCTTACATGTTTGAGCTGGAGTCTATCCGAATATATAGATTGACTGAAAATGATTATTTGAACATCAGCGTCAGACAAATATATATATATATATATATATATATATATATATATATACCACACAGTAAGCTGTAATACTTTTGTTAATATAACTAAGTACTTATCATATTAGTATCATTACTGACAATATTTGACACAAACTGTATGTTCTTCTAAAATATAAATGCTGCTGCAATATGAATGACTTTTATAAAAAAAAACCTTAACAGTTAACAAGTAAGCAAGTTAGTAAATGCTAGTGCGAAGACCCCAAGGCAAAAACAGTAACTAAAAGGATTGCAAAGCTCTTACAAGTAAAAATGCTATTCAAAACATACATTAAGGTTATATCCTTAAAGACCTAAAAGCAAGGGCTTTGCTAATGTAGACAGATGACACAATACACTGTTATTAAAGCAACAGCCACTAAGTAATGTGTACTGTATATTATAAAGCTTTTTGTCATGTTAGAGTTACCTTTAGTTTACTGATGCCCTGTCTGTTTTTTCTGTAGACAGATGAAAACTAAACCCTTAGACAGAAAAGGTCTTTTGGCCAGTCCTTCTTCATACTGGCTTATGCTGCTGAAGCACTCACCTACTGTAGAGCTTGGCACAAACAAAAAGGACTTTTTGCAATTGAAGAAGTTACGTTTCATTTAAAAATGTAATCTAACCAGGCACTTGAAAGATGTTCTGATGCTTGGGGATGGTGTATTGATTTGTGTGGGTTAATACACCCAACATTTAGATATATCCTATTGTTGATTCCGCGTTCTTCCACTTGGACTAAAAAATAGTGATAGAACTAAGAATGGCAGTTTTACTGTCGTTAAATAGGAAGTCTATGAACTTGTTTGGCAGTTTCATTGTGAATACTGTAATGTAATAGATAACAAAGTGTAACAGAGAATAGGAAAAACTGATTGGACTAGGAAAAAAATGTGACAAAAACTGAATCTATCAAAAGAGGACTTGGAGAGTTTAAATACTATTTTTTTGCACTTTGAGACTCCAAGGACACAACAAAATGTATTTACTGTAAAAGCTGAAAAGGTGGATTTTCATGATATGTTGCCTCCTGATTTAATTTTGAAAAAGTTGTGCTTCTTTCTTTAGATTTTATCATATAACTGTACTTAATTTTGTCCTGTTCTGTTTGTCAGACTCCTTGGAGTGCTTGCGTTGTCCAGAGGATCTTTGGTCCAGCCCCCATCATGATCACTGCATTCCTAAGAAAACCGAGTTCCTCTCCTATGAGGAACCTCTTGGTATTTGTTTAACAACCACCTCACTGCTGGGCACATTTATCTGTGCTGTTGTTTTGGGGATCTTCATTTATCACCGCAGGACACCTATAGTTAGAGCAAACAATTCTGAACTGAGCTTCCTGCTTCTAGTGTCACTGAAACTATGCTTTCTATGTTCCCTGTTGTTTATTGGAAGACCCAGACTGTGGACATGTCAGCTAAGACATGCAGCATTTGGGATCAGCTTTGTTCTCTGTGTCTCATGCATCCTGGTGAAAACTATGGTAGTTCTTGCTGTGTTCAAAACTTCCAAAGCAGGAGGTGGATCTAACCTCAAGTGGTTTGGAGCTATGCAGCAGAGGGGAACAGTTCTGTTTCTTACATGCATTCAAGCAGCTATTTGCATTGCTTGGCTTGTCTCCTCCTCACCAACTCCTTACAAAAATACCCAGTACCACAATGACAAAATAGTTTATGAGTGTGCAGTTGGCTCCACAGTTGCTTTTGGTGTATTACTGGGATATATTGGTATATTAGCTACTGTTAGCTTTTTCTTGGCATTCTTGGCAAGAAATCTTCCAAATAATTTCAATGAGGCCAAACTCATCACTTTCAGTATGCTAATCTTCTGCGCTGTGTGGGTGGCTTTTGTTCCTGCCTACATCAATTCTCCAGGAAAATATGCAGATGCAGTGGAGGTATTTGCTATTCTGGCTTCAAGTTTTGGTCTCCTGGTGGCGTTATTTGGACCTAAATGTTATCTAATCTTGCTTAAACCAAGCAAGAATACAAAGAAGGCTGTCATAAGTCGATACACCAAATCATAACCAATGCAAATTCCTACATATACACATATGCTTCTTTTGTTGCATTTCTTAATAATCATAATAGAGCATTAAACTTTTGCTAGTGCTAAGTTAATCAGTCAGTCTTAGAAGCTAAGCCAATCCTATTGTGTAACCGTAATGGAATACTACAATAGTACTGCAATAACTCTACATCATATTTTTTCCCATTAAATATTTCTTAGCCAAACCTTCAGTTGTATTAAAACAAAGTGGAAGTGGTTGGAAAACATCAGTCTAAGCATAAGATTATAGACCTTGTAAAATCAGACCTTTATCAGGCTTTGAAGGTAGAGGTATAAAGCACACCGCTACCAGACCCTAAAGTTTTGTAGATGTATTCTCAAAATAACTGTGATTAAATGGGTTGTGCATCTTGCATCTGAAAGTTGCTGTTTAAATCCAGCTTCCTCCTGACGTGTCTCAAGCTCATGTAATAATTGAAAAAGTTCTGAATAGCAGACTTGTGAATACTTTTGGCAGTATATTTTGTTTTATTTTCAGCCTGTGCTAGAACTGTAGATTGGTATATTAATTCACAAGAAATGCAAATTTGGCAACAGTTAGGGGTTATTACTGGTGTGATGTAATGTTGCAATTATCACAATCAGTCTCCACTGCTATGTACTCACACAGTTATGGTTTTATGGTGCCATACAGAGCAGTAATTCTCAAGGTGAGGGTGTTGAGATATCAAGTGTGGGGTCATTAAATGGTTTTCACAGTTATGGTGATGTGATCCCTGAGGATAATGGAGGGCCAAAACATTACCTGAAATACAAATATGTTGTTTTCCCATGAAATAAGTGGATGTAACATGCAATTATTTATCTATTTAAACCTTATTATTTAGGATTTAAACCTTAAATAGACCATGAAATAAAAAAAATTAACTATTGAATTATAAAGCTCCATATGACCACTTCTTTACGCCGCTGATGCCCTCACCCCATCACGTGATTCCTCTGGTCTTTACTGCATTCACAAAGCATCCCCACCAGAAGAACACCATGATAAGCCTGGTTCTGCCAGAGATTTCTTTGAAAGGGGGAAGTTTTTCACTATCGCCCCATGCTTTCTCAACATGGAAGTTTATGAATCTGCACCTCCTTCAAGCTGCCATCACTCTTCATTCTACCACCAGTTTTTGTTCTCTTTCATCAGCTCATGTTATAATCAAAGTAAATATCAGTGCTGATGTCTCCGGTCGAGGTCTGAGCATCAAAGATTTAAATATTGCATAAATGAAACTCTTCTAATTGCCTTCTTTCCTTATGTGTGTTTTTAAGGTCAAAATTCATATATTCTGATGTACAGCCCATAATATTTCTGTACATTTTATGAGCTATTTTGTTGCATTGACACTGTTTACAAAAATGCAAAATTTATCAATTTTAATCTCATCACTTTGCTACTTTATATGTAGAGGTTATTTTTAGTGATTTGCATTGACTGAATTTATCATCCACCAATATAATTTTTTGTTTGAATCAAAGCCCATGAGTTTTCCAAAATGTGTATTCTGGGTTTTTGAATAGCTATTTTAGAAAACCCCTGAATAAATTCCTCAACAGAGGAACAGAGTAGAGGGATGATTTGAAAGAGATGAAAAAAATACATTTTAATACAGAGGTGTCTCATGGGGTTTATAGTTGGAGGGCATCATACAGCGATTGGATAAGAGGTGAGGCTAAATTAAGTTTTCCAGTTCGAATTCTTCTAAGGTAAGGTAAGACAGATACTCAAATTGGTACTCAAATTTTTTTTCTTCACAGTTCGAAATACAATAGGCCTTCAGTTCATATATATATATATATATATATATATATATTTGTATACATTTTGTGTTTTTTTCTATATTAGACCCTTATTCATATATAGCCTAATTATTATATAGAATAAGTTTTAGTGACTGATTGTTTGATAAGTTATGAATTTAATATCAGGTATGTGTTCTAATAATTTATATTACATTTTGGAACGTAGGAAAATATGATGAATTTAAATGTACCAGCGTTCTTGATTAAATGAATTAAGGTTTGAGGTAGGACTTTGGATTTCGGATTCAATACATCTAAGGGTGTGTTTATCTAAGCTGGTGGAATGTTCGAAAAAATATGATTAATTCTAATACATCTTTAACAAAGACTACCCCCTTACTGGACCAGTCCTTCGTAAAAATTTACCTTTTTGTAGCAAATTATCACTTAGTTTTCCTATAAAACAGATGCATTTGGAAAGCAATTATGGGTGAATATCATTTTCTGGTATAGATCATTTTAAGGTATTTTGTTCTTATCAAATTGTAAGGTTCAGGAGCTTGCTTATCACCATAATTCCAAGAAATGGAAGCTAGAATATGTTAAATATATTCTCATATTTTTTTAATTTTCACCAGGACTGCCGCTACAACATATTTAGCAAGCTGAAATCTTTTATTTGCTTTATTTAGACTTCTTGATTGTAAGGAATTAACAAAAGCATGGACCCCTTATTTAGCGTCACTCCTGGACATAATATTTCTAGTTTCTGTAATATTCCTGAGGTGAGAGAAAAAATAAAGGAAACCGGTTTGATGTGAGATTTCATGAAATGTCCTGGTAAAAAAATAAATAAATATTAGGTTCTTTTTAATGTATAACCAAAGGCTATCAAGATGACCATAAACTGTAATCAAGATTAAGTTATTTACCAAAATAAAACAAAGGCTAATGCAATCCAACAAATGATTTACAAACAGTTACTTTTTTTTCTTTTCTTTTTTGGGGGTAGGGGGGATATATACATTGTATAATGCAAAAACCAACGGGGAACTAATGCAATGAACAAGGTCATCAGTATATAAAAGGGAAGACATTTGAAAAATGAATAGCCATGTGTTGTTTACAAAGATTAACAAACAGCTTCCTATTTTCTCCATAGCTTAACATACAAAGAAAATCTGCTTTAAATCACTTTATAATATATATGAACATCTCTCTTAATATGAGACATCTCTCTTAATATCACCTAATGAAAAATTATGTGATATTTCTCCATAGTGTGACATACCAATAAAATCAGTTTATAATATATATGAAAATCTCTACTTAATATAAATGTCCACTTTAAAAAACATTGGATATTGATCTGATCTTACATTAAAAGTTTCAAGAGTTGGGGTTATAATATAATTGTTAAAGTTAGTCTGTGTATATGCAATTTCTAAACTGAATTGCATTTGAAGTCCTGCCTACTCGTCTTCCTCTACCCTTATTGGTGGGATGTGTGATGAGAAACTAGTGAATGTCAATAAATGGAGAATGTTAAAATGAAAAGAAAGAATCTAACAACTGGGTGTAAAGACGCAAACATTAAATTTATGTGGCCCTTTAAAGACAAAAGCTTACCGTTCCTACTATTACACTTATTCTGTTTTTACTGTGCCAGTCCCCCTAATCAGTTGTCCTGTATGTCAAAAGGACAGTTTCATCTGAATGGTATGCACAAGGCTGGAGACGTAATTCTGGGGGGAATATTTTCTACAAATTTCTATTCAGACTTTCGTGATCTATCTTTTACATCTGAGCCTCAGGATCCTACCTGCTATGGGTAAGTGTGATGGGCTGCAAAACAGTATGATTCCTCTGAATGAGTGGTTGTGTGCTTATTTAATTTTACAAAATGGAGGAAAACATTCTTTTAAACGTTTTATCTGTTTTTTAAAAAATTGATTTTTAAAAAAGTGAACAGTTTTTCTTGTTTTAGTTTTGACATTTTAGGATTTAAACAGGCCCAAACTATGGCTTATGCAATTGATGAGATCAACAGGAACTCCAAGCTGTTACCCAACACAACTTTGGGATACGGTCTGTACGATAACTGTGAGGAACTTGGAATTGGATTTCGTGCAGCAATGGCATTAATAAGTGGTCAAAAAAATCAAATTATAATGCATGAGAGGTGTTGGGGAAGCCCTCCAGTGTTGGGGATTGTGGGGGATTCTTCATCTACACGCTCTATTGCCATCTCCAGTGTCTTAGGTTTGTACAGACTACCTATGGTAAGTTTTCATCTTCACCATCTAAATAATATCTTGGATTGTTTTAAACAGAATTGTTGGTTTTGAAAACCTACAGTATTACAATTTGCATTTCCGTTAGGTCAGTTATTTTGCCACATGTTCCTGTCTAAGTGACCGCCAAAAGTTTCCATCCTTCTTTAGAACAATACCAAGTGATGCTTTCCAGGTAAAATTGTTGCAGTGAGACATGTTGTCATAGAATCAGCTTCACTCTTTATAAAAGAGAAAAATGGCATTTCTTGTCCTGCAAAAATATTGTAAGAGATTTTTTAAAAGAACTTTGTCTTGCCCTCTCACTGTATTCCCATGCAGGTGAATGCAATGATTCAGATTTTAAAACAATTTGGTTGGACATGGGTGGGATTGTTAATCAGTGATGATGATTATGGGCTCCATGCTGCCAGATCATTTCAGTCTGCTCTTAGTCTGTCTGGAAAGGGCTGTCTGGCCTACTTAGAAGCATTGCCATGGGGCAATGAGCCGCCAGAGCTGAGAAGAATAGTGGATATGATGAAGAAATCCACAGCTCGTGTGGTCATTGTTTTTGCACATGAAAATGGCATTATTCATCTCATTGAAGAGGTATTTAAGTTTTAGTTTAGGAGATATTTATGCTTTTTAGTCATTGTTTGTGGAAAACCAGGAGAGTTATTGAAAAGAGAGCTGTTTGCATCTGTGGTTAGTTTAACTTGATCCAAAGTGCTCAGAGACCAGAAGGGTAACGCAAAAGCTAAATGGAAAAGGAAAACTGCTCAGGGACCACAACTGTCCCTGAAATGATAAAAGGGTGAGGGTAAATTAAAAAGAATACGCAACTGCAAAAGGGATTTAAAAATGCAGGTTAAAAAAACTAAATAGAAAGAGGATTTTCCTTTTAAAATTTTTGATAAGGGAAAGTACCCACAATCAGATTTGTGAATTGTCATTTTTAAATCTCTATTTAAAAAAGGATTTGAAAACGCATTTTCAAATTGCAGTATTTGATAATGGCTGAGTAACTACGATTTACAATTTCTCTTTAATAATTAAATTTAAAATGTGGAATTACAAAATCCTTCTCATTTTTGATTTCTAATTGTATAGCTCAAATGTTAAATTTGAAATGATTGTGTTTCTTTTTCTGTGATTTCCTGGTCCTCCATTATTGGATACCTTCAAGTAGAATAAAAACGGCTGATATGATCTTAAGAATATACCCGTGATATCCTTTACACACCATATAAAGGTCTCTAATGTCAGTTTTGCCACATAATGTAACACCAGTATTCACAGGTTGAAGTGTATCGTTAAAATCTTTAATATATCATTATTGCTTATATTCCATCCCCCTTTTCTGTTTTCTTTAGAAATGGCTATTGAAGATGCATTCATTACTATGAAATGCTTACATTAATCTTATGAGTAACTGTCATCTGGGGAAGATGTTGGATCAGTCACTCTAATAATTCCCTCTGTTACTGGATCCATGAACAATAAGCTTTTTCTTTAAAGGCAAATCTAGTGAGGAACACTAATTTGTATACAGTGACCTGTATACACAATCTTGAAGAGGAACGGCAATTATTGGATATTTGAAACTTTTTTAACAAATAAAAAACTGCAAAAATTAGGATTGCAAAATTATTCAGCCCCTTTGCGTTAATATCTTCTAGCGCCACCTTTTGTTGCGATTTCAACTGCAAATCTCTTGGGGTATATCTATCTGTTTTGCACATCCAGAAACTGAATTTTTTTGCCCATACTTCCTTGCAAAACAGCTTGGGCTCAGTGAGGTGGGATGGAGAGAGTTTGTGAACAGTGGTTTCAGTTATTTCCAGAGGTTCTTGATCGGATTAAGGTCTGGACTTTGACTTGGCCATTCTAAAATCTGGATATGTTTATTTTTGGACTTTCCCATTGTAGATTTTCCTTTATGTTCTGGATCAATTTCTTGTCGGAAGATAAATCTCCGTCCCAATCTCAGGTCTTTTTGCAGACTCCAACAGGTTTTCTTCAGAATGGTCCTGTATTTGGCTCAATCCATCTTCCCATCAATTTTAACACTTCAAAGCCCGAACCATGAAATAATTGACAGAAAATTCAGATTTTATTAATATAGGAGTTGTTATAGAATTCTATGAAAAATTATGAAAAAAAACATAAATTTTGTAATAGTTAAATTTGATCATTATTTGCATAAATTTTGATACATTAGGCATTTCCATATAATCATTTATATATTTTCTGTTTCCTAGATATTTCTGATTTATTAAGTCGGGTTCTCAAGAGCAAAAATGTTCCACTGATAAGGCAGAGGTCTCAAAAATTCATGTATCAAATATGATACATTTGGCTTTAAAGGGTTAACCATCTTCGCTGTCCCTACTATAAAAAAGCAGGCCAAAACCATGATGCTGCCAACACTATGTTTGACAATAGGGATGGTGTGTTCAGGGTGATGTGCCGTGCTGCTTTTATGCCAATCATTTTGTATTCTTGCCAAAAAGGTTGATTTTGGTGTCATCTGACCAGAGCACCTTCTTCAACATGTTTGCAGTGTCTCCCAGGATGCCTGTGACAAAGTTCCTCAGCTGCATATCTTTGTAATTCATCCAGAGTGATCATGGGCCTCTTGGCTGCATCTGTGATCAGTCTTCTCCTTGTTTGAGTCCAATACTCTTTCCAATTCATTATTATCGCTTACACGGTGCTCCTTGGGATGTTGAAAGCTTGGGAAGTCTTTTTGTATCTGAATCCAGCTTTTAATTTCTCCATAACTGTATCTTGGACCTGCCTGGTGTGTTCCTTGTTCCTCATGAGGCTCTCTGCACTTTAAACAGACCTCTGAGACTATAACAGAACAGGTGTGTTTATACGGAGATTTGATTACAGTATTTAGGTAAACCCTGGATTATTCAGAGATCCTAACTGAACTTCTGAAAACAATTTGGTGCACTGGAAGTAAAGTGGCCAATCAATTTTGGATGCCCCACTCTTCAGTTTTTTATTTGTTACGAAAGTTTCAAATATCCAATCTATTTCGTTCCACTTCATGATTGTGTCCCACTTGTTGATTTTTCACTAAGAATTACAATTTAATGCCCTAATGTTTAAAGCCTGAAAAGTGGCAAAATGTCAAAAAGACTGCATCAACACAAGGGACTGCATCAACATTAAGACCTAAGATAACATGTTATTCCAGAAACCAAGACTGTTAAAATAAAACATTTTGTATTACTATTATTATTATAATTTTCATCATTTTTATTATTATTTTTGTCTTGGTCAGCATTTAAGGTGGATATTGGGAAAGTCAGAAATTAGAGATAGAGAGACAAACAATTCTCCTCTGAAATTAAGCTATTACATAAATTTGAGGTGCAGATCCATAAACTGAAGAATATCTTCTAAACCAAAAGTCGATGCGTTCATGGTGACCTTGGACATCCAAATGGATATGCATTGTTTAGATACAGAAAATGTCATATATCATTAATCTAACTCTTACAGTGAGGGATATACATAAAGGAAACATTGCAGTTATTTAAATACATAATTTAACACTACAAACACGTATTAAACTTAAATGCTTGTACCATTAATATGTCTACAATGAAAATAATGTCTACAATTAAAGGATTAAAGGTAGAAATCAATATTTTACTGTACTAAACATAGATTTAATTGATAGATTAAAAAAACATGAAAATGGTCATGCAGTTATCCGTTCTATAGAGTTAAAAACACAATTTGACAACATTTTTTTGTACATAGATTGTGAGACAGAACCTGACAGGCCTTCAGTGGTTGGCAAGTGAAGCCTGGTCCACAGCTGCAGTGCTTCAGACCCCTCGCCTCATGCCCTACCTTGGTGGCACATTGGGTATCGCTATCCGCCAAGGAGAGATACCAGGCCTCAAGGACTTCCTGTTACAAATAAATCCTGATATAGAACGAAACACCAGCTATGGAAATAGCATTGTAAGATTTAACAATTATTATCTAAAACACTTCCACAAGTGATACATAATTGTTGGTTCTATTAAAACTTTGATGTATTTCAGGTAAACCAGTTTTGGGAATTCACATTTCAATGTAGATTTGCACCATTTCCAACAGGCTGGGTTGAGAATGGGGGAAAAATTTGTACTGGAGAGGAAGACTTAAGAACTGTGGAGACTGAGTTCTTTGACATTTCTAACCTCAGGCCAGAATACAATGTTTACAAAGCTGTGTATGCATTGGCATATGCTCTTCATGATTTGCTGCAGTGTGAACCAGAGAGCGGGCCTTTTAAAGAGGATAGCTGTGCCACCTTGGAAACACTTCAACCTTGGCAGGTAAACAAAAAAAGTTTGGTTGTTGAGGACTATTGCACAGATAATTTTTACAAAGCAAATTTCAACTATGAGTCAATTTATAAAACCATGGCAGGATGCTCTAAATCCTCTTACTCTGTGAGTTTCACTAAGAAAATCTAATTTTTAATCAGACATTTTTCTATGTCTCTCATGTGTGTTCCATTAGCTTTTATATTATCTGAATAGGGTTAATTTCACCACGTCGTTTGGTGATCAAGTATCATTTGATGAGAACGGTGATGCTCTACCCATCTATGACATTGTGAACTGGCACTGGGTCCATGATGGAGGATGTAAAGTTCAAAATGTGGGAGAGGTTAAAATATCAGCATTAAATGGTGAACAACTTTTCCTGAATGAGGACAAAATTTTCTGGAACTTTGAATCCAAAAAGGTAGTGTCTTCTTTTTCATTCTACAGCTTATAAAGACCTTTTAAAAAGAAATATTTTTCTATGTTTCCCTTACAGCCACCTCAGTCAGTTTGCAGTGATAACTGTCCTCCAGGTACACGTGTGGTGAGAAAGAAGGGGGAACCTCAGTGCTGTTTTGACTGCATCCCCTGCTCCGAAGGAAAAGTCAATAATGAGACAAGTGAGTGTTTATGGCTGGTGAGAATTGGCGAGAATTTGGTGATACATTACTTATCACCATACATGTGTCACAATGCGATTTATCCCAATATATCCTGATGTTTTAACAAAAATGAAACATTGCTATTATTTTCATTATCTATCTCTGGATAGCCTCTCTTACAGCTGGTGCAAAACAGCTGAATAATAGGCTCTTGGATGTTGAGCTGCCAACTAGTGGCTGAAGGTTAAAGGTTGTATAAAATGAAGACAATGAAATTAATGTTTGCCTATAATTAAATTTTTTACTTTAGATATTGGTTTGTCCACATTTCTAGTCATTGGAATATTGTCTAATAGGATTGCCAACTCTGTGAAAATTAAATAAGAGACACTTTTTGGACAAGCATTACCTTCCACCCTACTGACATTATGAATTAATTTTTGTCTTTCTTGTGTGTATTATTATTTTTTTTGTAAACACATATATCAAACCTGAAATAAATTAGAAAAAATAGTTTTGATTCTTAACATGGGACATTTACTTTTTCAAGGAACAATCTGCAATCCAGTGGTCTAATGAAATATTGCATTATTGATATTTTGAGTCAGTACAAATGTTTAGTGAAATATCACATTATGAGACCAACTTACTTTGTGCTCTCGGGGGGGGGGGGGGGGGGGGGGG
>JAUZNJ010021240.1:0-17119 GCA_034780135.1 Jordanella pulchra | reverse complement strand
AAGGATGCAATAGTTTTCTGCCTTTTAGGTCTGGCTGCCTCATGCCGTGTTGGCAGGTTATGGGGCGCGTGGAGCGGTCCGATTGACGTCTGTCATAGTTGTTCTGGGTAACCATGGCAACGAGGACGACGCAGCCTGCTCAGCTCAACAACTGAGTTGTTGCAAAGCATGAACTGACATGCAGTAAACCTAATGTCAATTAATCTGTTGGTTTTCCCGTGAGGTTTGTCTTGACAAAAGAAAGAAAGATGACTGTTCTTTTAAATAAAAGTGAGGGGGGGGGGGGTCGAAGGGCAGTCGAGTCTGGGTGTGTCAAAACCCCTCTGACACGCCCTCTATCTGCACGCATGTAAGGTTGTTTACTTTCTGGGGACAGATTATTTATTTAAAGAAATAAACTTTACAGAGCAGAACCAGATCAGTCGACCCATACACATCAACTCAATAGATGGATGATCTGACAGCATTAGCTCTGGCTCATATCTACACCTAGCTAACTGAAAAACAGAGGGCAATCCGAAGTTCTAGCTAGCTGCTCCAAGGCCAGAAAATAAATGAGATAAATATGATCTACAACTTCTGTACTCTGTCCATTCCGCTAACCAACAACAAAACAATCAGCTAACGTAAGCTCTTTGTGTAGCCGACCATACTGGTTGGTATTAGCTGCCTCAAGCTGTCGGTTTGTTTTAACTCCAACTAACACTCTGATGTAACTGTGACATAAACTGAAAAAGGTTTATAGACAGAGCCCAAGTCACTGAGTTTAACAAAATACTTTCTTTATATTTTCATTTTCACACATGCTAATGTCCTCACCTCAAAATGTTTTGGGTTTTATAACATCAGACCTTCAGCCATTCGCTACTTTTGAGGAACTATTGTTTTTTGTATAACTTTTCCAGGATACTGTGGTCCCAAATAGACCAGAGTCATTCATGTGTGTGACAGTTGCATAATGACATCTGTCAGGCTGAAGGCTGTCTGGATTCAGCTTTACAGATGTCTGGAGCGCCTTTCCTACCCTGGTTAGTCTTCTTTCTGCTGACTCAGTGAAAAGGGAAAAAAACAGAAAGTAGGGGAAACAATTTGAGGTACTCAGCTCAGATCAAAGGTCTAAATCCAGTCAAAAGCTTTACAAGATGCAATATTCGATAACTCTGGTCTTTCTTAAGGACCCTGATGTGTGGCAGGACTAAAATGAATCGTAGAATTACATTTATATTTTATATTTCTGGGGTCTGATGGTTTTGACTCTTTTTCTTCTACATTTCACTTTTACAATCTTTTTTAGAGGATATAAAAAAGTGAAATACATTTAAAGAAATCCAGTAATGTAAACATTCTCTCTGACAAACATCTTTGTCTGAACAGAAACAGTTCTACCATGAAGGTCGCTGATGCACTGAGATAGAAAGACATTTATTTCCTCAGTAACATACATCATGGTTTCAACAAAATAAATCACAGAGGCTCTTTAAGGAGGTGTTCTTTAGGCGTCAGAAACCATGAAAGATGGAGGTGAGGGTGGGTGAAAAAAACGCTGCATCCTCATATCTAATCAACCTCTGCATCAAACATCGTCCTGCTGAAGCTGACATGATTTCTCCTAAAAAAACAAATAGAGGACAAGGAGAAATGAAGCAGTCAACAGGCTTTATTTAGCCATCTTAATATCCATTTTCTGATCCGTCTCTCTCAGGACCGCGAGGTTAAGAGCACAGATTTACTAAACCAATTAAATTTCTCTGTTGACGGGGCGTTGATGAGGTCATCTGAGGAAGATCACGCTCATTTGCAGAATGTGAAACTTTGTGACATTTAATTTTAGTGCTTTTGCACACTGCTGACACTTTTTGGCCTCTCAGGAGGCGGCTGAGGATGGGGGGGTGATGCTAAAGAAGTTTAACATGAGGGCGGTTTGAGGCGCTGCTGAGGGATAATCTGTAGGATGGAGAGCACGCAGAGAAATGTCCAGGAAAAGCAGGTAAAACCCAAACAGTTCATCCTGACCGACAAACACAGCGGCCGCTCAAGTCTGAGGGTAAAAGTCAGCATTTTTAACAAATCCTCTGGTGGGCATGACTTCCACGCTGCATCTGCAGTCAGCTCGTTAAAAACTCATGTTCTGCTGCCTGTGTACTGACCCGGTGACTCTCAGGGGCTGATCTGCACCGAATTTGAAGGTCCTGATTTTGGACTTAACAAGAAGGAAACATTCTTCAAAGGCTGAGAACGCCTGAAGTACATTTTACTTTCTCTAACCAATCACACAACAGTTAGTTTCTCCTGATTAAAAACCTCTGATGCTCTGCAGCAATGAGGATGGAGAGGAACGTTTCAAATTTTAAAGAGGAGATCTATGTCAGCGCTCAGCTGCAGAAGCCTCTGCAGTCTTCAGTGAGCAGCAGAGAAGTCCTCGCTGAGAGACCAGAGTTTGCCACACAGCGACACCGGTCCCGACGGCTCAAATTATTGTTGCCCCGCCTGCTGACTACGCAGGAATAAATCCAGAGAGACTGAGTGGGATGAAACACCCAGTCAAGTAGAAACATGGATTTATGGAAGGATCTAAGTGTTAGTTCCTCCTTAATGTGATGAGATGGAGACTGAGACACACAGCTGCTGATCAGTGAAGCTATAGAGCAGATAATAAATAACAGACGATCTCAACCTCTTACCACAAAGTTAAACTCTTTGAACAAAGTTTTCTATGTGTAGCGCCCTTTATACTCCGTTTGGATTTACCAGATGCAGTAAAACAAACTATCGGTAGCAATTTAAGTCAGTGGATTATGATGGACCATACAAAGGCTTCTTTTATAACAAGAGTAAAGTTATAAAACTATGAAATAAAGTTGATATGTCATGATTCTGTGCACCAGCTCTGGTCTAATCATCTGATCCTCTCCACCTGCTCTGCTCTCAATCATTCCTTATCAGTTCCACCTGCACTCCTGCCTATATAAGCCTCCCTCAGACCAGAAGCTGATGCCAGATTATTATGAGCCATTGGAGTGTCTAGTCCAGCGTACTTTTTGTCTGCCTGCCTGTTTATGACCCTTTTGCCTCGTGATTATCTGAGCCAGCTTGTTCCACGTCAGACCTGTCTGTTTATCTGCCTTGACCTGTTTTCTGCCCCTTTGACTACATCTCTGTTTTCCATCCTGGATTCATCTCAGTCCTCTGATCTCCTGGTTCTGAAACAACTTTCCCATTTTCAAACATCAGCAGTTGCTCTTTGGTAAAGCTTGGAAGGTTCAGTTTAGTCAATTGGACGTGAATTTTTTTCTAGAAGACGTTTCACCTCTCATCCAAGAGGCTTCCTCAGTTCTAACCGATGCTGGAGAAAACAGGGATAAATAAATTTATCTTAAAATTTAGTTGCCTAAAGTGAACCTTCCAAGCTTGACCAGGACCTGTATGACTGAGAATCTTCACAGATATTTGGTAAAATAACATCCTGAAAGAATCACAGTGGTTTAAGCTTTTCTGCTGGACAGTGGAGTTAAGTAATATAACAGTGAAGTTTATTATGGCGGTATGTTAGAAACAGGGCACTGTAGTACACTAACTAGTGTGACCCCCGGCAGAGACGGCTAGCTTGTTTGTTAGCCTACTTGGAGGAGCTCCACTGGACCAACTCACCAGCGTAGGCTTCTTTTAGCTCTGTTTTCAGAGAAAACAGAGAGTTAAGGAGATTTTCAGTTGACTGTAATTCATTTAGTTCACCACTAGATGGAGGTAAATCTTACACACTACAGCTTTAAAACTTATTTTAACAGGATTGGCAATTTACTAATTTACCTGCATCGGATAGTATGCTCAATGCGTGTCCTTTTATGCACTCGTTAGCTACATACATGGAAGACTAGAACCCAGGGCTTAGTAAGTAAAAGCTGATGAAATGTTGACAGCAAGCGGTGTATGCGTGAAATTTCAAATCTTAAACAAAAAGGGCTTTCAAGGATGGCTATTTCCATAGTTTTTTGTTTTCAGATTAAACAACTTTCAAGGATTTTAGGGACCTGTTAGGAACTTTTGTAAAGTGGTGCCAATAAAGTTAAGACATCAATTCTGTCTAAACCATTTGCTGTGTTTTTATATCTAATCAAGCTGGAGGGGCGGGAGGTTGGTGGATAAAGCTTGGAAACAGTCAGGTGTACACCTGGGTGCAGATAAAACCCTGTAAGGCAGCCATGTTTCCCCTTCCTTCACAAATATACAGCTTGACAGCTGAAATGAAAGGCAGAGAATACGTTCCTGTCAGACTGCAGAACAGCTCTGTCACTTCCAGCAAAGAAACAAAGCGAGTCGTCTGCCTCTTTGCTGTCAGCTATCAGTGCAGTATGGCTGTCTCTGTATGATGGCACTTCCACCACTGAAGACTCCAAGAAGCAAATTAACATCCAACACTTAGAAATTAAAATAGCACCTTCTTATGAAATCAGAGGAAAACGGTCAGGCTGGAACTAGGAAGAACTACATGGGCGTCCTTAAGAAATGTCAATGTCCAACAAAGAAGATGTTTACAGGATCACTATATGGAGAGAAACTGGTTCCAATATTATTAAAAAACCAAGAACAGGTTGATGTTGGCAATGGAACCAGCAGTAAATATTTCTATATTTTGGACCCATCAAAATTTAGATAATAACCATTTATGTAGTATTTTCTTCTTCCCAAAATTTTCTAACCTGGCAAAAGTCAGATTGATGCTGTATAGAATTCATATCTGGGAAGGCTCCTGTAGAAACTGTTCAGAAAGGGAGGGACTTCCAGAACACTTCTTTAAGCTGATTGGGTACATGACTCCCATGTTGAGTTATCAGCCAATCACAGCAGCTGTAGCAGCTTGATTTGTTTTACAACTAGCCGAGTTACCTGATAAATCAAACTCTTACCGAATCAGGTCGGAGAAACGTGCAAACTTCATTCCATCCACAAAGGCACAGAGAGAGGAAGGAAGGAAGGAAGGAAGGAAGGAAGGAAGGAAGGAAGGAAGGAAGGAAGGAAGGAAGGAAGGAAGGAAGGAAGGGGTTCAGGCTATATTTATTTAATGATATATTTAACTTCCCATATACCCGAGGGACGACCTCAGTTGACCGTACATTTGACGTGTCATGACCTCCAGGGGTTCCTTGGATGAAAAAGTTGTAGCCTTTAACTTTAGGGTCCATATTCAACCCTTTATTCTTTACTATCCAGATAAATTAGTTGCAGCTTTTTACCAAATCCTGGGCAGCAGGTTCTGCAACATGATGAACAAATGGACCAATCAGAGCAAACCACCCGTGCAGCAGCAGACTCTGCTGACAGGTCCTGATCACATCTCCTCTCATTGACATGATGTGTTTGCACGTTCTCTCTCATGAGTTGTGGAGTAAACTCTGATATCGACCTGCTCTCTGCCTCTGGGGCTTCTTATTGACTCAAATACTTTTCAGATTTAGTGCAGAGATGTTGGGTTTTCACTGTGACTGAGCTCCAAAGCTGCTCTGTAATTATTGTTCAAGCTTTTGCAGCAGCTAGTTTTAATCATCTGATCAGACAAACATTTGGGAGAGTTAATATTGATGATCCTGGATTCACAAAGACACCCTGACACAGTCAGAGGGGATCTTATGGCTCCTGGATGTTCAATCTATGAAGTAACCTGTAGAACACCTGGAGGAGGGTGACACCAGATGGTACCTGGTACCGGATTCTGACCCAAGTTCTGCTTTAGTTGCACAGTGTTCAGACAGACCAATCATTTCCAGATTCCAAACCGTTTGCAACCATTTAAAAGCATCAGGCTGCGGTTATAACACAGTAGTGCAGCTAGAAGGTGGCAGATTTGATGGTCCTGCAGCGGGATAGTGAGGGGAGCAGAGCTATACCTCACCATCTGCTTCAGAGGCAGAGAAGAAGACAGAAACCGGAACATGTTGGATTCCTCGGATCTTCAACGGCTCCAGAAAGCAGAACCATCAGAAATCTGCACAGATTTCTGTCCTAAAAACGGCAGTTCTGATCTCAGCAGATTTGTTACTAATCATGATGCATAAAAAAATGATGGAATCTTAAAATATTAAACTGGACCTGAATTTGCGTTTTTTAATTTAACCTTTATTTATACAGGCAGTCTAAGAGAGACATGTTTGAAGAAACCAAACAATAAAAACAACAATAATATTCTTCACATGTAATAAAAATACAAGCATTGAAAACATTTTATCTCGATAAAATAAAGTTAAAAAGGTGACTTATAAACGGAATAATTTTTTGGACTTCTTATGGCAACAAGTAATGAATGAAAATGAAGAAACAAATTTTCAGCTCTAGTTTCTGTCCTTACATTTAGAATCCTTTTTCTTTTATTATCAAGGCAGCATTTTAATGAATCCATTCAGTTTGTTTTTGAGTTTTAGGTTTTACAGTTTGCACAGAAACACAAGCTAACAAATCTCCTTTATCTACTGAGAACTTCACCATCACTTTCATTCAAGGAGGCTCTTTTTCTGCAGCTTTTTTCCAGTTTGGGTTTGAAAATCCTTGCTGTCACATTTCTTAGCGCTCCTTTATGGGCTCTTTACTTTTCACTGGCTGCTGCTTGAGGCTTAAAATTAGATAACACTAAGCTCTGCGTCCAGTAATCAACCTGAATAAAGGTTTTAATTAGGTTTACAGAGCAGAACTACGTAATTAATTCACAATTAGGAAACAGCAACTTCTTTCTTGGACTTTCTAGAGATTTGTGTTCAGATTTCAAAAAGTGAAGTAAATCAGTTTTTGTTTTCAGTCAAGGATTGAAGCAGTTTATTATCTGTATTATGAAGACGGTATCAGTTGTTACCAGTTGCACCTTTTCATAGTTTAATGGAGCAGACTGTTGAAGTGCTAAATGAAAAAGCAAACCTCCCAGAATAAGTCCTGCAGGGAGGTCGGGTCCACTCTGGGTCCAAACACTTTGGATTTGGCTTATTTTTAGAATGCTACTTGGAAACTAGGAGCTCTGATGAAAATGTTAAACAATGTCAAACACACAGCTCTAAGGGATCTTTTGTTCCACGGCTTGGACATGACGGAAACCAGATTGAAAAAGCTTCTGTGTAATTACTGCACACAGGAAAAATCAATAAGAAAGGACAGGCATCATAATCAAAAAGTATTTGCGGGTTGAAGCGCCGCTCTCTCCTCGTAAGCCGCAGCCTGGGAGCCGCTCTGACCTTTTAAGCCGTTTATGTCCCTGCATAGATATTGGCATTAACACTCTTACACCTAAATGAAAGTGCTTGGTAAGCCAACAGCTGCGCTCGCCCAACTGTGCACCTTAGAGGTGAATCATATCATGCTGGATTAGCCTTACCTTAATTTGTCGGTGCCAGCTTTGTATCTGGAGACTCTGGCCATCAACAAGGGCAAACAGACGGCGTCCAGCCATCGCTTCTCATACTTTGGTTGGTTAGCCGAAGGCGAGGGGGGCGATGGAGCCTGTGTGGAAAACAGACACAGCTTTCAGGTGGTCTGCATGGAGAACTGGAGCCAAGGACTCTGATCTTTAGTACAGAACAAAAACAAACATCAATGATGGGATCAAGATGTTTACTGATTCTATTTATCATCCAGAAGGACCCATCCAGGGCCACATGGTTCACATGGAGAACAGAGACAGAGATGTTAATGACGGGATTTGAAGGAGGTCCTTTTGAATAAAGATGGATGAAAGAATCAAAAAGTAATAGATTTACATAAAGGCTCTATTAGAGTCAATTCATGAACATCCAACAGCATCAGAGGGACGTATTTAGTGAAAGTGCAGAGCAACTTATAACATCTAATGTACTGTTTACAGTCATCTAATAAATGGATGTGAAGTCATGTAAAATATTACAAACATTGTCAATAAAATAGAACAAATCCAGGCAGAAGAAACACTTTTCTAAATGAATTTTCTTTTGGTTACAACGGCTTACAGTATTAGTGACGGACACAATAGTTCTGTAGATCTCAGATCTTAATATCAACAACATGCAGATGACACTCAGCTGTACATCATCGTGTCTCCAGGTGAATAGGAACTAGTTCAAGCTCTGGGTAAATGCAGAGAAGAAAATAACAGAAATGGAAGAAAATCTTCTTCAGCTGAATCTAAATAGATGTGAAAAAAATCATTTTTGGACCAAAGGAAGAATGTTTTAAAGTTAGCACCCAATAATAGTAAAGCTGTTCATTTTGTCATTGTGTTGTTTTAATCCTGCACACCCTGCTGTTGGTGGTAATTATAACCATTTATCTTCATAGTGCAGCCATCTGTAGGTTTAATCTAATCTTTTTTATTAGGCCTCGTCTTTGTGAGGAACATCTGGGCACAGTTATGTCTCCATGCAGAGTCAGGGGCATCAGTGATGGTTGCAGGACTGGGATGGAAGAGTGACCCTAACCGAACTAAAAGGCTTCCTGGCAGGACTTAATGCTCAGCAGCTTTGCTTCGTGGAAGCAGGCTGAGCTGCTCCAACGCCTGGAGGGGTGAAGGTTTGCTGCTTTCCTGCTTCTGTGTATAATTGGTAACTGGATTCCATACAGTGTTGGACAGCTGGAAACCCTGAGCTGCTGTTAGTGTGAAAGGCAGAGGAGCCCGTCAGGTTTGAAGCCGATGGTCCTAACAGAGCATCTGGAAGTTGGTTGATGTTCTGAAGAACGGAGCGCGTCGGCAAACAGGAACAACCTTCAAATAACCAGCAGTAGTTCAGACTGTTTTAGGATTAAGGTTGAAGTTAGAGAAACAAAGTGAAAGTTTAAAACAAAGGATATCCTTTCTAAATACGTTACTATGGCAACAGGAATGAGGTGAGGAAGAAGAAATAAAGCATGTATCTGCAGTTTTAGCCAAAGTTAGAAACACCATTTAAAGGAGAGCATTTTTATAGCTGATGAGCTTTAACACAAAACAAAAGATTAGATTAGATTAGATTAGATGAGTTTTTATTGATCTCACAGCGGAGAAATTCACACGTCACATACTGGCAAAGTAGATAAGAGGGTGCAAACAAGGAGAAAAAGGTGCATTAAGAATAGACAAGAAAAAAATAACACAAAATTAAAGATAATAAATAAGGGATAAGATGACTTATTTACAATCAGGATGAAAAGCTCATCCACTTAGATTGAACAGCAGCAGGACCAAGGAGGAACGTCTGGACATTTACTGAGGGAAAGATGCCGTTTCTATCAAAGTGCAGTGAAAACTGCTAGGATCAAATATTTCTCTGGCATTAATGCTGCTAACTCTCAAACTGCTCGTATTTTCTATAAAATATTCAACTCTGCTCTTTAGAGGCATCAAGTTGTGAGAAGTTACAGCATTTATTCTTTAACAAGGGCTTGAATTTCTTTACCATCTCATGGATCTTCCATCCTGGTCACCAATCCTGCTTCGATCATTTGGAGCCTTTTTCCTTCTTATATCTAGAGAAACTGGTGACCAAACCATCCGGTTCTCCCCTTGGTGATGTTCCTCCACTCTTTATGGAGGTAATTTCCTTTATTGACAAATGTTTGATGTCTCGCGTGGTACCCAGAACTTGTAGACATGCTGTGGGACACAAAAGTCTGATCCCTCATCGTTCTCAAACTTCACAACAATCTCCAAACAAACTTTTATTTCAAGGAAGTTAGAAAAAGTTATTTATTTCCAGCTCAATGCCTTTTTGGAATAATTTGAAATTTTGGAGGATTTCCAAACCCACCACAGAACTGAATTTGCTCTTTTAAGAGTTTCAATTATATATCTGTAACACTGAAACTGAAAATTGTGTTTTACTTTGGATTTTGAATTTAAGAGCTGCTTCAGACACAGCTGACCATGACATCTCTCCTCTTCAGACTGGAGCGGTGGGTGGGCATAGCTGGTTCAGTTTTTCATTGGTTTAGGTGCTGCCTTAAAGAAGAAGTTTCAGTTGATGATTGAAGATTTTATCTCTGATTCAGCTGCACTCCCCAGAGCCGTACTACAGGGTTCCACTCAGAATAGATAAAATATCTGCAGCATCTTGCTGTAAATCTGCTCTGGCCTTTCTTGAAAATGTTGCATCTTCAGTCTAGTTTGCTGCCCAGCTCTCTGTACTCAGCATCTTGTCAATCTTTGATGCACCCAATGGTTGCAGAGTCATCTGAGTATTTCTGCAGCTAACAGGACTCTGTCTGTTGCTGGAAGTCAGAGGTGTAGAGAGTAAAAAGGTGAGAGTACCGTCCCCTGTGGTGCTCCCGCTAACTAGTTGATTAGATCAGTTTCTCCAGTTGCCTCTTCACTAGACTTCTGGAGACAGACAGGTGAAAGCAGGGGGAGCAGCAACATCTGCTGATTTGGTTACGAACACACTGATAGAAGCAGGAGGGTCCATATCGCAGAAGTGGAAGCTGAAGCATCTGAGGTGTAACAGAGAAGGATGGCCTTAATCTCCTTTATTGTAAGAAAAAGTCTGGACCCTCGCCTGAGTTCGACAGCCATGTGAACAGCGTGGTTAAGTCGTGTTTCTTTCTTTCAGGTGAGGTACCTGTTGATAATCAAGCCTTTCCTTTCCAGGCCTAATCTAGAGACAGTGATCCACACTTTTATTACTTCCTGTCTGGATCACTGCAACTCTTTTTTCATCATAGTTAGTCAGACCTCCCACCCTCCGTTATTTGCAACGTGAATTTCAACTGGTGCACATAACTCTACTTTGGGCATCCCTTCATTGGCTTCCATCCATATTAAAGGTATTTAGTTTAAGTCTCTGAATGGTTTTAGCCCTTATTATTTGTCAGAGCTGTGGAGCCTTTAAATGCCATCAGATGCCCTTAGATTGTATGACCAGACGCTTTCAGCGGTTCCAAATACCTTTAATAAATTTTGAGGAGCAGGAGCCTTTTTGTGGAATAAGCTGCTTCTGAAGGTCAGACAGGCTCCATTTTTTGTTGTTTTATAAGCACATTTTTTCTCTTCTTTCTCTTTTAACCCAGAGCGAGCTAACATCTCTGTCCTAAAGTTGCACTTGTATCTGTGACATTTCTTTCTTCATATACTTTGTTTTATTGTTCATTTTTTAGTACATCAGTTTAGTCAGCTGCTATGTTCTGTTTTAAATGCTTTAGAAATGAATGTGTCAGGGTAAATCTGTGACCTCTGTTGGGTGGAGAACACCTCCCACCTGGTGAAGATGATCCAGCATTCCCTACTTTATCCCTTGACATTTTGATTGGTAAAAGTTTGCTCTTTGCTGCCCTCCTTCACCACCACATCCAGTTCCTCCCTGATCATTGTTATGCAAATTGACAGAAAAGTTCAACCTGTATTTTTAATACAGCAAAGTTCCAACTCTTATTTTAACTTTGCTCTATCTGCCTTATCAAGCCGTTTCTATGGCTTTTTAGCCATAGAAACCCATCACCTCAGAGTATAAGAGGAGCAGTTCACCAGTCAATCAACAGCTGAGTGTTAACCTACTATGGTAACATCAAGCCCAGCTCTGAGCCATTCTTTCCTGTGTTTACCTGAGTCTGTGTTCCAGAGTCCTGCCCCTTACATCGTTTTCATGTGTTTATGTTCAGCCAAGCTACTTCCAGAACTGGATCATTGCAGGTGGATTCAGTCTCCCAAGCTACGAATTCCTGGTTTTCTCTCCATGATTTACTGTCATCAGGATTCCTCTGTAAAACCGAACTGCCATTCTAGTTCTCTGTTCAGAATTGGTCTGTTTCTCCATGACTGGTAGCCGCTCCTCCACATTCCCTCTCGCTGGTGATATCTGCATCAGACGGCCCACATCGTACCTGAACTGATCCTCTTACATCTAGAATCAGCTCTTCCAACTGTCCAACCAGGAAGCTTTTTATTTTTTAAGTTTCTGCTGGAATCGTGTAAATACTATTGATATTTACGTAACGTAAAATCTTTTCCTATAAACCTCTTCTCATTCACACAAAATGGTTTCCCTGCAGATGCGGCTTCTATAAAGTTTGTTCTGCTCCGATAGACAAGACTCGCTGCACCGCATAGAGACCGGAGAATGTGGCGCCTGAATCCTCTCTGCCCTGGGTCAGACAGCAGCTCCACCTCTGTATAAAGAAACCGTCTCCTGACTCTCACCTGAGGAACACGCCTCAAACCGCAGGTACAGCTTAACTTCTGACCTGCAGAGAGACGGCTCTCTGAAGGCACGCTGTCATCTGATGGCGCAGAAAATATGACATATTATATCCATCTAATGGTGACATTTATTTATTTTATGGAAAACTTGTGAACACACTTTTGTACCATTTGTTTATCTAATTTTGAGTAAATCGTCTCTCTGCAAAAATGAGGGCGACTGTCAGAGAAATAAACATTTATTTCAGCCGCAAACCTGCTCCTGTAATGTCACAGCTCTCTGCTGCCTTATTGGACGTTTCTACCACAATCAATCATGCAGCAGTAGAGCCAGTAAAGGTGGAACGACTGCAGCTGATAGGAGAATCCGTAGAGAGTCTGATCTGGACGTTTGGATCGAAACTCATCAAGAGGAACGTTACCAGGTTCAAGGTAGAGGATGCAGGACAACAAAGCTGAGATTTAATCAGTTTAACTGCAAAGAGAAACAGAAGACTGAACACATTTCCTTTTAAAGACAATAATATGCAAACAGACAACAGGAAAAGGAGAATTTAAACATCTTTGTTTATGACCAAAACCATTAAAGGAGTCAGAAGTTTACCTCAAGTGTTTGTATTTAGACATTAAAACATTCCACCTCCCAATGAAAGGCTTGGTAACCACCTCCTGTGAGGCTGATGCATTAAAACACACCTGCCAAAAGGTCCGGAGGCGCTAAACGTTGACAAAGGTTCTGCTAACTGGAAGTTTTCACCACATTCAAATGCAAATGAGCGCCTCGTTCTCTCTCCTAATGGAGAACAGATGTGTTTCACATCATCCAATAAGTTACGGATGAAATGAGCCGACATCAAACAGCAAATCACTCCTTGAGCAAAAGATAATCTGTCAGCATTAAATCCCCAAACTGCTGGGAATAATCTGCTGTTGTCTTAATATCATTACAGGCGTGGTACAGGTGAGAGGATTCATAAAGCAAAAACAAAACGGATGGTTTCAGCGGAGCGGTGAGCTGCCCTCTGGCTGGGCTGCTCGCTCTAACATCTCCACTCCCTTTATTTCTCAAGTAGAGCTGTGTTTCTGAAGAAAAGATCATCCTTTGCCCCAATTACGTCAGGTGAGAACAAAATTGTTTGGCTGGCTCTGGAGCGGAGGCCTCGGGAAGCGGGAGGTGTAGCAGGAAACGGGACGCTATCAGGCTGTCAGGGTGGATTAAGGTGACAGAGCACCTGCCTCTGCTGGAGCTGCAGAGCACAAACTTAAACCACAGAGCTGCTCTTGACATGGCGGATGCTGCTCCTTCAGAGGCGACGTGAACCCAGAATAATTATCTGAAAGCCGACGGAAGACAAAGCTCTGTGAATGCTAATTCTCTGCCCAGGAGGAGGCTTTCATGGTGTGTGCTGAAATCCCCAATGAGCAGAAGGAACATTTTTTCAACATTTCAACAACTTATCCAAACTTCATCTTCTAAAGAGGAAAACTCGTGTTTTCTCAAATAAATTCTCTGTATTTTGGACTAAACTTCTATTTATGCTTCATCTTTGTCTGATCTGAGATCAGGGGTTAAAGCGCAGAGACATCCTCCAAATCCTGATGAGGATCTTCTAAACCACGAGGAACAAACACTACCTTCAGCAGGTTCTTGGTCTGCCTGTGGAGTCCCGACGTTTTCCTGGAGGTGGCGCTGTTTGAGACTAGTACATAAAAGGTAGAACAAGATGTCCAAACCTGTGCTCTATTTCACCACTAAGGATATTCTTGTTCTAGATAAAGGATGTTCTACACCCGGGAAAACCAAAGAACACGGTTTGCAGAATGAAAAACAATCTGGAAAAAAATTGAAAAACTTCATAATTAATCATTTGAAAATATTTGTTATTATTTCATTTCCTTCAAAAAATGTCAAACTTTATTTGCCTATTTCTTTATATTCAATGTTTTTATTCATATTCAATTCAAGTTTTTTCCATATTTTATTTATTTTAAATTTCTTTCAAGTGTTTTTCCTATAATATCTTTTTAAAATATATATATTTATATATTTTACACAGAATCTTCTATTTTTTTTAAATAATTTCTTTTATTTTTCACATTATGTTTTATTAATTGCATTGTTTTCAAATCATGTTTTCCAGATTATATTCGGTGGGCAGACTGTTCTCAGGAGTGAGGAGCAAAGATGTGTTTCTATTGGTCGACATCGACATTAGCAGCAACATTTAATTGGTCTAGAGAGTGTCTGTAATGTATGCATCCTTCATTCAACCAGGAGAATAACTCATCTAGATCAGAAATATCTTTTCCCAGACAGCAGCATAAATCATCAAAACATCTAAATCATCACCGACTTTGAAAACTTCCCACTGGACCTACAGCAGCTTGAATTCTAGTTACTCATGTTTCTAAATGAAATAAAATCTCACTTTTGTCTGAAAAGATGTCTTTGGATCTCTGAGCAGCAGTCTGGTTCTGGTTCTCCTCAGCCCAGGTCAAATGGAGCGGCTTCATGTGACGGGTGGGGTTCTGTCCTGGATCCTCCACTGAGGCTGAAATGATTCCTGCTGCACATGAACCGTTTTCCTTCCACTCAGCTCTCCAGTAACAAGGTTAGATACAGGCCTCTGTAGGCAGTCAGTTTCTTTAACAGTCCATTTTAAAGCTCTTCCTCTTTGTTCAAAAAACACGTCATGTTTGCATCGACCAGAAAAGAGTTAATTTCTGGACGATAATTGGTTCACTGTTAAACCAGCAGAACTCCTCTATTCTGAAGACTTGCCTGGTTTCCAGGGTTCAAACATATCTGGCGGCTCTGGTCTACCAACGTTAGGCCGGTTAATCACTGCAGACCCTCAATAACAAACATCGTCCTCTTTACGGCCCCTGGCTCCACTGGGCCTGCTGTCAGAACACAGACCTTTCTCACCGGCTGATTGCTGGACGTTAATGAAAACACGCAGAGCTTCTCTCGTTCATCTCAGGAACTCCAATCAAATCAGGTATTTCCTAATAATGCCTTCAAACCAACGTCGTTTAGAGCAGGAAATGAAATTGGACATTTTTACGAGTGCTTTGAATTTATTCCCTTCATGCCTTGAAAGCTGTGATTAAGAGTGATGTCTGCTGCAGCCTTGGGTCACGGCTGCTGCCTCGTATGAATACCTCAGAATGAGCTTGGAGATGACCGTGATGATGAAGGACCCCGAGTTGTGGGTCGGCGCTGCTAAAATGTGACGCTTTAGCTATGAAACATCCTGAAGAGAAGAAGAACGACACAAACCTTCCAGTTTGCAGCAACAGGACTCATGGGTCTTAAACGACTTAAATGACCTAAAACAGTTAAAAATGTATCAAAATAAGAGTATTTTCCCTCAATTTCAGCAGCGACGTTAGATGATCTGCCAATGGAAAGATTAACTTTGGTCTTAAAACAGATCATTGGAAATAAGACAATCAGAAATGAGAAAGAAGACAGTGGAGTTGTTTCTTTTACTTTGGTGAATTTTTGTACATATCTGCTCAAAATAAGGGAAAACACGCTTATTTCAACAAACCTGACTTGCTAAGATTTCCATTTTGCTGTATAATGTTTCTTTAAATCTGTAAATACAAGTCAATCAGCTATTAAAGGGGCTTTTTTAAGCACCCCCACATCTCCAAAGGGCTGGAATTCTATTTAGGCTTCCAAAGGACTTTCTAAACACTATCAGGATGGACATTTGTTGTATATTACCTTATTTAATACAAACTATATGTTTTGGGTCTTTTTGTAGAGGCATATAATGTGAATATGTATCCGTTAGTTTAGGTTTAACTGTTAACTGCTAACAGAAGAGGGGTTGAAGAAGTCCTTCAGAGGACAATTGTTACTCTTTTGTTAACTGATTTCCAATATTCAAATCTCTTAACTTTAGAACATAACTTCCTACACAGTCCTGATCTATTGGTTACCATGCCAACCACTGACCAGCATCGGGTTTACTGTGGATTAGTATTCCAGACTGTCCATGAAATGATTCCTTGCTGCCAGGATTCTTTAGTGGGATGAACTGGTCCAGGATCCGCAGCCTTCAAACCTTTGCCTCCAGGCTGCCTCTAATTAGACTGGGACCATTAAACCAGTCTAAAAATAACAGCAAAACAGGCCTTATCTGCAGAGAACAAAAGGAAGGGGGCTTATTAGCCAAATGAGAAGAATCTCATTTGAAGTGACCCAAACCGTTCCCATTCATCCTTCAGATAGTTCCGGTTTTCAGGAGAAATTATATCTAACAGATAAAAACGGTATGAGTCAGCTGAAATTTTTAATCTCGTTGTGTTTGTACATCAGAGACACAACAAACAAAACTGGGAATATAAAGACGTGCAGAGTGTGAGGAAGGTTCTGATGTTCTGTTGGACCCGGTGTGTAAGCGGAGACGCTCTCAACGTGGATCAGCAATGAAGGTTAAAACTGGAGGAAACTGTCTGGGCTTAACTCTTCATTGAGATATTAAACATGGAGAGAAATAGGACATTTTCTAATGAAAGAAGAATCACAGAATGAAGCAGGGCTCCACCTTCTCCTGCTTCTCTGAAAAGAACAAACATCTGTAAATCTATCAGTTTTCACCCTCGATCTGACCAGTTTCTCTGTCCCTGATGAAGAAAAGCACAGTTCTTCACATTTATTCTGTTCACTTCAGATGATGCCGACTGAACATAGCTGACAGGTTGGTTTACAGACCTGCTTTTTTGTTGTTTTTTTGACTTGGCCTAGTAACCCCATAACCACTAAATTACCCAATTATATTAACATTAAATTTACCCATCTAAAAGAATAACAGTTTACACTGAAATATTGAAATAAACTTATTTTAATGAGTGGTGTCTTCTTCCAAAATAGTCAGTTATCCTTTGCTATTTTCTATATTTATGCTGCTATAGGTTTAGACTGCTGGAGGACATAGGGACCACTTCTCCTCATTCTATTCATTCTATCTCTATTCTCTCATTCTGCAGTAT
>JAUZNJ010021229.1:2295-17122 GCA_034780135.1 Jordanella pulchra | reverse complement strand
AGACCATTAAGACATTTATAAACCACTAAAAGAACCTTAAAATAAATCCTGAAACACACAGGAAGCCAATGCAGCGATTTTGAAACAGAAGTAATGTGTTCCTGTTCCTTGGTCCTTGTCAGAACTTGCACCGCTGAGTTCTGCAGTAGTTGTAAGTCAGATATTGCAAAACTGAACAAGCTCATATAAAAATGTTACATATTGTACGCTAACAGTACTGCACTACTCTATAGGCTTAGTTTATACTGTTCATTTGAGTTGACTTGAAAATGTGATTTTTTTTTTTGTTTTTGTTTTTTTGGGTGAGTTGCACTTTAAGCCAAGCCCTACTTGTACACACACTTGAGAATGGTTTGTTTTGTTCTTATCTTCTTATCTAATGAATCTTTATTGAAAAGACTGAATTTTAGAAAGAAGATGATAATGTTTCGAAATGTTATTTAGTATTCTTTTGCTAATTAAATGTAATAAAAAATTGGATAAGTTGAACAAAAAAAAAAACTTTTGCAAAGAGGGAAGCTGTTGATTCTTTTTGTGGGGGCAGGAGGTGGCTGCCCTCTGTATGATCCTGAAGGCCGTAACGTGTTAATACATCCTGTAATGGTCACATTTCTTCAGAAAATGTAATGATGGGTTTTTATTAGCTTCAAGCCTTAATCATCGGAATTAACAAATAACTACTTGAAATGTCTAACTATGAGTTCAGAAAAAGTTTAGCAAAATAAGCTTTTTTTATGATATATCAATTCAGTGATCTGCAGCTATGTCCAAAGCATGTTTTCTGCACTGAAAATACCTGCTTTCCAAGTGTTATACGTAATGTCTACGGTTGTCATAGTTTAGATATTCTTCTGTGTTTAAGTGAAGACTTCTTGTTGGAAAAATACCTAAACTTTTTTAAAAAAAAGAGGATCAACACACAGACTGTCACACCCCGACTGTCCATATTCAGGAAGTACCCAGAGTTCCACTTGTTGCACAAGAGTGTGGTTGACTTCTTCTGAGTACCACTCTGTCACTCCTTATTTGGACTCTACATGTTCTGTAGAAAGACACAGGAAAAACGTCAGGAAAAGAATCCAGCGATGCACCAAATACCCAGCTTGCATCAGGCATAAATTGGGTTTCACCCAAAAACTTTTAACCAAGCTTCCCTTTTGACATTAGCAACTCTTTTCAGGTTGATTATAGGTACTTGCTGCAGTGGTTTGAGTTCTTGTTTCTGACGCAATTCATTATGAAGACATTTTACACAGAATGAAAGAGGGCATACATAAATGCATACATACATACGTACGTATGTACATACATACGTATGTATAGTGATCATAATCTTTAGGATTTAATAGTTGACTCATGATTTATAAGAAATACGACCACAAAATGTTCAAACGCAGGGACTCATTACAGTTCTCACAGTTGATGTTTTGATAAGCTCAACTGGACTTTCTTTATCAGCAATCACACTGACACTCAAGTACAAACTGTCCGTTATGATCAAAACTATATACCAGTATAATCAAACTTAAATACAGGCTGTGTGGCTTGGGCATTGCATGGCTCAATGGGAAGGACTGAGCTCAGGTGGTGAAGACAGGAACTCTTTTTGCTCCACATTGCCACGGACCCCAGCCCCCGTTTGTCCCACTTGCACCAGTAAAACAATACAGGAACATTACATCTTTAATAAATGTTGTATTTTATTGTAAAGTTAATGGTGTTTTTTATTTGGTATTTTGTTTTGTTTCTGCTTTTAAGGCTGTTTTCTAAGCAGTGGTGGTTCTAAGCAGTAGTGGGAGCAGAATGAGGCCAATGCTTTTTCATGGAGGCCTGATGCAAAACAATAAAAAATAAATACAAATAAATAAAAACAACAGGGCAATTGTTCATCATTTAATTTATCAAGAGAGACAAAAAGTTGCACAGGGCTTCAGAGATCCTGATCTAGCCCATGAAAACTGTGGTTCTATCTTAATAGAGCTAAAGATAACATTTTTTAATCATTCGGTAAACCTATAAATAAAAATAATACATTTATCCAAGTTTTTGGACCAATCCATATTATCCTATGATGTTTTTTTTTCTTTTTTATAAGTTTTTTTTAATTTGTGTGCTCTCTGAGCAGGCTGTCTGAGCAAAATTTGATAACAACAAAGATTCCGATTTCTGAACATCTGTTCATCATATGGAGCTTCATTAGTTAAAAAAGAAGGTATATAACAAAACCCAGAAGATTGCATTATCATACTGACTTTGCAGCAATCCCCAACACTTAATGGGACGAGCGTGATTTGCAAGTCAGTGACTCAATGCCATCAGCTGGTTTTCTTTTATGGAAACTTTTAACCAATCTGAGTGTACAACCTCTGTAAACCTCTGTAAGATGATGTGCTGAGAATCGGTGCAATACAAATAAACTGAATTGAATTGACCATGGGCTGTATGGTGGCACAGTGGTTAGCGCTGTTGCCTTGCAGCAAGTTCTGGGTTCAATCTGCATGGAGTTTGCATGTTCTCCCCATACATGTATGGGTTCTCTCTGGGTACTCCGGCTTCCTCCACAATCCAAAAACATGACTGTTAATTGGCATCTCTCAAATGTCCCTTGGCGTGAGTGTGTGTATGCATGGTTGTGTGTCTATGTGTTGCCCTGTGACAGACTGGGGTCCTGTCCTGGGTGTACCCCACCTTACGCCCATAGTCTGCCGGAGATAGGCACCGACCCAACCTGACGGATGAAGCAGGAGAAGATGGATGGATGAATTGACCATCACATTGCACAAATTTTTATGAAAAAATGTATAAATTGAACCGAGCAGATTACTTTAAAAAAAAGTTGACTTTTTTTTGGTAAAAGGTTTTGTGCTAGCATGCGGGTTATTTTTATCTGTATTAAAATTGGTGTGCTCTGTACTGCCACAGAAACAGATTTTTGGAATAAGAGGAGTCAGATTTTGAGCAACTAAGAAAGGTGAAGACAATGGGAAGAATGAAGAGGCATGGCTTTTTAAGAGTAGTCATGTGAACAACTTATTCACTTGGGATTTTTTAATTGCATTTCTTGTTACATGTGAACCCCATAATGGTGATGTTG
Organism: Jordanella pulchra; assembly: GCA_034780135.1. NCBI lineage: Eukaryota > Metazoa > Chordata > Actinopteri > Cyprinodontiformes > Cyprinodontidae > Jordanella > Jordanella pulchra. Next base: position 14,028 of record JAUZNJ010021229.1, on the reverse strand, counting down.
TACTTTTCTATTAACAAAGTTTTGGGCATATTTGTAATGGAAACTGGGCTACTTTTAACACAGGTGGAGCAAGTTCCACTGAGTCACAGATCATTATTTCTTGGGGTTTTAGCCAAATGCAATTATTCTTGTGACAACCAAATTCACAAGTCAGCATCTCTTCTGTCAGTGTTTTAAAGAGGAAAATTTATAAATTTGTTGTACAGATTTAGATATGTTTCAGCCCTTGAAACTTAATCTGTCCTTGGACACAGTTTTTACAGCAGAAATGTTTCAATAAAAACATAAAAGACAGTTTGAAAAGCCTCACTGGTGGGCAGGTTTTTCAGCATTGTCCCCTGATGAATTTCAATTCTATTCAGTTTATCTATATAGCACCAATTCACAACACACGTGTCATCTCAAGGTAGTTTACAAAGACAATTCAATCAAATCACACAGTCGGATTAATTAAAAGTTTTCTATCTAAGGAAAACCAGCTGATTGCATCGACTCATTGACTCAACAGTAATCCCTCACACCAAGTAAGGATGTAGCGACAGTGGAGAGGAAAAACTCCCTTTTAACAGGAAGAAACCTCCAGCAGAACCAGGCTTAGTGTGAGCGGCCATCTACCGAGGAAGACTGGGGTTCAAGAAGAGAGAAACAGACAGACAGAAAGAAGCAGAGATATAAAAGGTAACAGTCATCCAGCTCCACAGGCCCCGTCCAGGAAAGACACAGCCAGGCAGATGAGCTCCAAGCAGCTCCCATGTCAGAGGATGAAAGAGAGCACATCCAGTTAGTCCCAGTAAGAGAAACAGGACAACACTGAATTACAGGCCAAGCTCCGATAACTATAAACAAAGATGTTGATGGTAGCAGCCCAGCCGACGTAGGGGCTCAACATCTCTACTTTTCAAAAGCTGGATAATGCTGCAAGTGTGGCTTGTTTCTGGCCAAGTCAGACACTGATTCTTATTCCAAACTGCAATTCCTCTGAATGCCGTTAGCATAAAAGGGGCATTCCAACCGAACCAAAGCAACACTAATTTTTGCTGTTAGTCACCTGACATCTCTCACAGACAACTGGTTCGGAATACCTTGCAAAGTTTCACCCAGCTCGTTTCACAGATTCATCTTATGAAAAACTTCTGTTTGCCATTTCATATAGTCTTCAGCTAAACATAGCGGACCTCGACTTTACCAAGTGAGTCACAGTGTTGCATTCAGTGTGTGAGCTGTACAACAGTGTTGGGGTTCCTGTGTTCAATAGATCCTCCAGAAACTCTCCCAGTTTGATAGCAATAAACAAAAGCTCCAGGAACTGCAGCTGAATTAGAGTCTCATCCAGTGGTGATTCAGAAATTTCACTAACTTGAGATGAGACCAAACTCAGTTTCTGCATCCATTTACTTGCATCAGAAATAGTATACCATAAGCCATGATATCAGTTTTGGACATTGGTGGACCAATGTCTGTTCAAGTTTTCTTTGCAAAGCTGCATACCAACTGCAAAGCACTCCCGCAGAGACACATCACATGGACATGTGATGTGTGAAGCTCCTCCTCCACACACACACGCACACCATGCTTTGGGAATGCTACCTTCTGCCTCTTTGCCCATGGGACCCCAGGGAGGCCACATTGGGAAGAAGAGAAACAACATAACTAACTGGACTTTTTTTCAGCAAGGCTTCTAACACCAATATAACATTAATGTTTATGTTTCCTGACGTGCTCATTTTAGATGATTGCTAAAATACGACCAAACAGTCGTTTAACATGAGTCCCTTGCTGTCTGCTAGCTACTAGCTCTATTGTCATATAGCTATGGTGGTAATATTGGAGAGCTAGCAAGATTTGGAAGTGGCTTTTGCCCCCCCCCTCTGTTCAAAGCTAAGCCCTCCCCTGCAAACTGCAACACGCATCTCACAGCAGAGCTCGGCAAAGCAGAGGGGAGACGACTCAGCCATTTCTTTCAAAATACTTTTGACTTCAACCTTACCACCTCATGTCTTGCCCACCTGTAAATAAACTATGATATTATTGTAGCTTTCAAGGTAGCATGCTAGGTTTAGCAATACTAAGCATACATGTTTTAGTATTTTTCTTTTCAGCAATGCCTTTACCTTATGAGTTTTGCGAAGGGGTGTTGTGAATAATTCAGTTAACAGCTAAACCTAATGAGGGGAAGATGAAGGCATCTGATTTTTTTTTTGTTTCGTTTTTTTGCACTCGGAACAAATGGCAGGAATTGGTCACAGTTTTTAAGAGGCTAGCGGCTCTCACAGACGTCTGATTTTTTTGTTCCTTTTTCTGAGTACATGAGTTACGTGTAGACTACTCTCGGGATGAAGGAACCATTTCACTCAATATAACAAAAAGTGTTTCTGAACACGATTACCAGCTATAGCTTCAATAAACAAACTCAGCTAAAGAATCTAAAAAGGTATTTAGCCTATTTATTCCATCAGCCACTATAACAGAGGGTTATGGATCAATTATCAAAACGGTTATTGATTTCTGATTTGACAAATCATTTAATAAAGAATATTTTACCAAATAAGTTTTATTTACTTCTTGAATTTGCAATGTGATTTGGTTTGAACACATTCCAATTGCTCTAAATTAGTTTAAAAGCTCATTTGACCTCATTCCAGACTCTTTATGACAAACTTTAGTCCTGGAACATAAATTCATGCCAAACCGTGATTTCATTGTATCATTTTATTTTGCTTTCACCATTTTAATTTCTTTTACTATTTCTATGTAAGTAGTTTAATTGAGTTTCATTAGTTTAGTCAAGAGTTTTTAGCTGGAAATAAATTCTTATATTTTGAATGAAAGTTATGAATTTCTTCAATATGTGAGCAGAGTTCTCTGTTTGACAATGATTAGAGCTTGAATCTCACTTTCATTTGTTGTCCTTAAACAACCAGTTGGATGTAAACCGTCGATTTAATTCAGAACGTCAGGGAAATATTTCCGCTGTAAAGATCTAAGGTTTTTTGCAGCACTTGCTAGATGCTTCTTAAGAGTTTCTATCTTTTGATGTTTGAGATCCTTACCCAAAAGGGGCCAGCTACTATGGGACTTTAAAGATAGCAGTTGCCTTTACCGCTGTCTCTACAGTTTCACATGACCAGCTCTAGTTTTCCCACCCTGCTTTGAAAGCCTTGGTGCCTGAGCAGAGGTTCACACTCATTCCATAACAGCTACATGAAGGCGATATTGACTTAACTCTTCATCAATGTACTTGGACCATAATAGAGTCAACATATGATAAAGATATTCATGTTTAACAAGTCTAGTTTGTATTAACCTCATAAAAAAGCTGTAGTTATCGTGGGTAAAAACAAAGACTCATGGTTTGTAGTACTGATGTTATGAATGATAGCTTTTTCGTAAGTACTGTCATTGCTGGAATGATACTATTCAAAATCAGCCCACACTGACTCAGCGTATGACTAAAGAGACGTCTTGGAGTAGTTTCAGTGCAAAGCCCTGAGTCAAGTATAGAGTGAGCCGAGTCATGAGCTTACAGACCCTTCTGTCAGAGCGATACCGCTACTAAAATTCAAACAATGCATCTGCTAGATGACAGGGAAGCTTGTGTGCCGTTTTAACTTACAGTGTCTTCTTTTTTTTTAAATAGCACAATTCATACAAAGATCAATTCAAAGTTTACAGGATAAAGGAAGTGTATGGTTGGAAAATTGCATGTAAAAAGCGAAATATCAAAATGTATTTAATGAAATAGAGGATATTGATATTAAAATGACGATATTTTTTAATTATATTGTTTTGAGGTCATTTTAACAAGTGTAGGGTAATCGACTTCCCATGTTTCGATACATGGTTGATTTATAGCCCAAACGATACTTGTCTATAAAAGTGTGTGACTAAGCGAGATTCGTTCTGCATGCATGTGTTTTTGTGCAAGTGTGCATATGCCATGAGGGTGAGGCTGGCTAGTTAGAGTTACGGTAAACCGACACAGAGACTCGGTCTGCTGCTGGTAAGTGATGTATATGGGTCATGTTTGAGGTTAGAGCATCAGCATGTTGAGTTTAAACACTGGTTCTGCATGTATTCAATCTGCAGGATGTGAAAAAGTATATATTTCCCGGTTACTCATTCCAACAGATCAGTCACATGACAGCATTTTTTCACCACCTTAATAAATGAAGTCAACAGAGGTATTTGACACTTGTATCGCTGTTCTTTTAATACTGACAAAATAGAAAAAATTACAATAAATATCTAAATACATTATATGACACGTGAAAATAAATAAATACTTTCATACTGAAAAAATACAGTTATTTGATCTTTCTGTGTACAACAGAACAGGTTCTTGAGCAGAAAGTCTTGTCCTTGGGACAAACACAAGTAAACAACAGTCTTTGAAGAACAAAGACAAACAGCAGGTCTCTAATTACATTCATGGTTCTGGACTTGTTGAAGTAGATAGATGTGAGTCCCAAATCTAAAGATTGTCCGTTTTTGGTTAAAAAATCCTCGTTAAAGATTTCTGTGCCGCTTGGATGCCAGATACATCTCGATGTAGTTAACCAGCACATTCAGCTCCCCCATGGCTTTAAACATGCCTTTATTCTGCATCTGCAAGAATAAAATGCATTGATTAATACACGTGAACAACCGAAGTAGTAGCTGATTGTAGATCTGCAGGTTGCAATATCGGCACGATGCTCACCTGAGTGTACGTCGAGCTTAGGATTTTGATGTCAAACTGCTTCTTACAGGAGAAATAGTTCCTCTGAAAATAGGAAAGTACAGAGGAGGTGTTAACACATGAGTTTGACGGCATTGGTATGAAAAAAAAAAAAAAAGCTTAATAAGCAGTGACTAAGAAGCAGTTCCACAACAAGGAACTAAAAGAAGGAAAGAAACACTAATTGACTTCTTTAGTTTTATTCTAAGCAGAACTGGATGACGTGTGCATGCTTCTGCAGAGATGGCTGAATAATCGCTAAGAAAATTAATAAAGGTGTGTATTAAACAGTAGAAAAAAAATCTTGAAATCCCAAAAACTACAAGTAAGACATGGCAGTAGTTTGGACTGGAAGTTCAGCACATTTCAACAGCAGACTACATTTCATTTTGGAGATTTGTTTCCTCTCTGCATTGTAGAGAAATATTTGCCATTTTGCATTAAGAGCTCTGCAGCAGTGGATGTGTGTTATCGATATTTACACGTAGGAGTGGAACACGTGTCTGAGCTACTTACACATCTGGTGACATCACTCTTGAGCTCATCGAAAATCTGCTGTATGGATTCCACATGAGGTTTCAATTCTGTGGTTTCTTCGGTCACTCCGGCCACGGCGGTCGGTAGAACCGTGCTCAGGTAAAAGTCCAGTATGCTGTTCATGGCCTGGCAGGCAAATGGGCTCTGAAGGAAAGGAAAACGGAACCAGGCAGGTAAGTGGATTGCAGGTTTAGGCCTGTAGAATATGGAAACCCAATGGTGCCAAACGTAATCACGTAGTTTTACAGTTTTTCTGGTAGAGAAAATAATGTTGGTATAAGGAGAGAGCTAAAGTGTTGGCTATAGTCTAGCAATGTGTGTTTATGAAAGTAAAATCCATAATAATAAATGATGCTTTCTCGATTGCTGCTGTGCAATTAATTAATGCCTGTTTGCAGAAAAATAAGCAGCATTTATTTGTCACAAACAAACATTGATTACGGAGTAGCTTGAATTCAGAAAACCATGTTTCCTACCTAATAAGAACAGAATCTACAGGTTAAAAAAAAAAAGATGTCAAACTTGGCACTAGTGGCCTCCCATACATTTTACTTATTAAAAACGCAACAGTTCCGTTTTATTTTTTGGGCAAACTCACCTCTGGGTTCAAGGAATCCTCAACGCTCTGGTCTAACAAGGTTTCGTCCAAGTCATCGTTTGCTTCCTGAAGAAAAAAAAACAAAAAAGCAAAGTTTTTAAATAAAAAAAAAAAAACTTGTTGAGTTGAGAAGCGTTTGAAGCTGCGGAGGCCAAGAGAGCGCAGCATCCCTGAAGACCTCCAGCGCAAAAATGATGCTGCAGGGAGCGGAAACGCTGCTCAGTTCGTCTACTCACATAGAAATCTCTGATCTGTTTATAGTCCTGCCTCAGCTTCTTCGCCCTGACGGGGAATTCCTCCACGAAGCGGCAGCACTGGTTGTTGCAGACGGGGACGCAGCACGCAGTGTTGAAAACGGACAGAAGGACCAGAACGGAGAGGAGGAGAGACCGAGGAGACATATTGCTGCTGCTGGACAGAGAGGAGCCTCAGGGGATTGAAGACAACGGCTGTGCTCGGTTGATTTTCAAGAAGACCTAAAAAAAAGAAGCTCCTTGCAGGATGTTGCTTTAGAGCTGAGCAGTTCATGTTTTGGGGTTCATTTCTGCTGTCAATATATAGGGGCTAGAATTTCAAAGGGTGGAGACTTACAGGAAGGGAAACGGTTAAACATGTTTCATACATATAGGGGATTTTCTGCCTTTTACATGGGCTCCTCCCATGTCTGATTGAAAAAAAAAAAAGGTGTCCAGGAACAAACTACAATATTATCATCAAAACTATATATAGGCTCAAGCTATGATATTAAACTAATTATTTTTTTAGGTTGCCTAAATGCATTACATGTTATGCTGAAATGCTTTTTCCTCATTGTTATTGTCTTAATCTACCCTACAATTGGGAAATACCATTACTATTATTAATTATCATTACTACTATAGTTCCTGAAATGACTTCTTTTTGGTGCAAATCTTATTCGTTTAAAATTGCTTATGAAAACTCATATAAAATAGCTTTACTTGTCTGAATCCAGTAAATAATTGAGTGTGTTTTCTTCTCAATACAAAACGAAAATGTCCCCCCCAATATGGAAATAATACAGAGTTGTGGTTTGAATTTGATGACGCTCTGGATTCTCTCTGTGTGTCAGACGTACGTAAGAAAAGTAACAGCGAGTGGGGGAGAGTGAAGATGCCAGGCCTGTTTTCTGCCTTGTAATTCCACTATGTTTTATGTTTGCATGCATTAGTGAAGGACTAATATGTTTTGGTAAAAGAGAAACCACGTGAAGAAGTATGGTTTTTTCCCCTCAGTGCTTTTTGTACTCCATGGAATGTCCATTTATCCTCTGTTATCATCACCCTGTCTGCCCAGTTCACTATCAGCTGGAGCCTTTTTACATTAAGCAACCCTGGTTTTTCAAGAATTTTACATTTCTGTTGAGGGTGATGGGAAAACCAGCACCTTATATGACCTTTGCATGATTACACGGCAATTTCCAGATTTATCAAACAATGATTTATTTTAAGAAATACATTAACAGAAAGGCCTAGTACACTCTGATCTCCAGCTAACGTGGAAAGCAATTGCATCAGAAGAACTTCATATCAATAAGGAATGTGTTGTTTTTTTCTTTAGAAAGGCTGCAGAGTTGAGTAAATCTCAGAATAAGCCTGCATCGGTGAAAAAATAAATAAATAAAGGTTCAAAGTGGAAGAAAAAGGGCATAGTTCTGATCTTGTACTTAACAGAGAGTAAGTTATTATCTCTTTTCCAAAACTGCTTGGAAGACGATGAGGATTTAACAGGCCAATTAAGCCTTACTTTCACTTTGTTGTCTTTATTTATGCTAAACTTGGACAAGACCTTTGGGAAAAGGTGACATATTTTTCTTGGCTAAATGCACCAAAAGGGTGTTGTAACCTTAGGGTGCTGGAGTTCTTACTGACTCCATCAAATAGATGTCTAATGTAAATATCTGCATCACTCTTTACTTTTCACCTCCTTTCCTCTTATATCCCTTAATGAAACACAGAACAACCAGTTGCCCTCAATTGTCACATGATTGTTAAATGAAGTCCAGGCTTATGGAATTTAATCTCAGTATTAAAACAGCTGTTTTCTAAAGATTTGTTAGAGAACCCTATTGGTGGAAGGACCACGGTGCAGGGAAGATGAATAGGGCTACACCTGATAATCCTGAAAGAAAACCTCTATGAAGCTTATATATGAGCCAGACAAGCTCAGTCAAAGTCCATTCAATAAAGAAAAAAATGATAGTACTTGATTCAATAGATCGAGGTGATTGAGAAAGTGTGAAAAAGTTTAAGGTATAGTGTACACATCAGCTTCAATAATATCAGCTTCAAGTCATTATTATTTTGTGAAAAACAAATATCTTCTGATAAGTATTAACCGTTTTTTGTGTATTTCTATATTTGTAATCTATTTTGGGGTTATGTTTGTACTTAGTACACACCTCTTTTTGAATTGTAACATTCTGGAAGATCATTTCTCTCCTACTTACTGTTTCACCAAAGTTTTTAAGGACGTTTCCTCACAAATGCTTCTTACTGCTGTGTTAGTTTTAATGAAGTCTTTATGTGAAACAGAGCAGTCTGCATAGAAACTATTCAGTTTCATTCTGATGCAACTTTAATAAATAGTTTTTATCAACGGAAGTCTGAACTTCCTGATAAATCCCCGGAAGACAAATTAAATATATGGAAAACAATGGCTTCAGCAGATTGTAGTTCTGTTAAATACAAACGTTCTTTATTTTATTAAGAACAGGTTATTATTACATGACAAATTCATAATGATAATAGCTGAATATTTCTCCTTAAGTATGTTTTATTTACATATAAATCACAGATCCTGGGATAAATCGTTTTTAGTGACAATTTTATTGTTCCAATATTTTATTTATTCAATGTGCTGCAATCTATTGTGACTAATAAGTCTGTGTCCTACTCGATTCGTGTAAAACTGCTCTCTGAATATTAGGTTTCAAAGAGTTTCGGTGAGGGGGCAGCTGTATTTTAAGAATAATTTTCAAAAAGTAGCGATTGACAGGTGGCTGATGTCTTCACACTTCAAGTGACCAGATGAAGCAAAGTGGGCAGAGAAACAGCTAATTCAGTAAGCAAGCTTTTAGTCAGCTCTTCACGGAAATAGCTGCCAGAGTTTTCGTGTTGATGAGTTGAAAATCTCGCTGTGTTCAATATACGTATTCCCCCCTTATGTAATGAGAGGTTTTGGTTTCGTTGTTACGAAACAGTAATAAAGGGGGTCCAGTTAGAGTCAAGTCCAGCTGCCAAATAGTGATCTCTCTTCTGATAGAAGCCAAAGCTAAATCTCTCCTAGCTAATCAAACGTTTGACAGTTTGGCTGTGCAATGCTTCTGATCAATAAAGCTCGACGTCGTCTCTTTGCTTGACCCCTTACCTCCAAAGAGGTTTCTGACGGAGTCACACAGGCACCAAGAATCCGCTGTCAGCAGTTTTCCCGCGCATTACCTGAAACTATACAGCCGATATTACACTCAGCCCACCACTTTTTGCTTTTTTTGTCACAAGTGGCAGAAAATGTGTTGAGGCTTCACAGTAAACAGCTGACAGCTCTCAGCTTTCAGGAGTCCTCGGTGAGATTCCTTTTGATCTGCAGAACTGATGAGTTGCAAAACATTCTGCAGCTGTGCCTTTTCCTCAGTCTTTCTGCGTCACTTTCTCAGTGCCTGTGCACCTTTTGCTCCTACATATTGTATATGCAAGATGTTACCTTTAGAGGAAATACATTTGTCTTTTACCTACAGTGTCACCACAGTCCTCTTTCACTTTCACACTGTTTGTCCATTTGACTGTTTCAGTGATTGTTTATGTTGGCTGTTTGCTAGCATGGAAGGCTAAAAGAGAAAAGGTTGTGTATGTTTGCGGTAGCTTTTCTTAGTTTCTGTTGCCAAAGCTTCAAAGAAAACAAGAAGCTCTACAAAACGTACTTTAAGGGTGACTCCAAACTCTGACCAGTTTTTCTCTGAAAGCTACGGGTCTGGTCACATGTGTCGTGACCACACATTTGATCATTGCGGTAGGAGTATGGCTTTTTTCAGAGTATTGTGCAGATTGGAAAAAAAAAAAAAAAGGATTTTCATTCAAAGGTTTCTTTTTTTTGAGCAACCTTATGGACTTCCAAAGAATGCCTTAGTCATCTTGACTTATTCTCTGTTCCATCATTGTGGTTGATTCATTACTGATGATACCAACACATTCTAATTTTTTAGTAATATCAAAATAACTCGATAAAACCATATCAGAAACCTTATAATTTCTGCAAAACAGTCATGAGCTTCACCCAAAGTAACATCCTGCTGAGCAAGCATCCGTGGAGCAGGAAGAAACTTTAAAAATTTCTTCTTTTTCCTCTAACTGTAACATTCATTTGACCCATAGTGCCATCAGTCAATGTTAAAAATAGTTTAGCCTATTCATATCCAGTTGGTGTTTTTAGATACACAATAGTTGGATGTTTTGCTGACTTTTTCCATGCTACTTTTAGTTTGCTTTGCATTTGAGTTGATATGCATATGCAAAATCATGCATATGACCAGCTGCATAAAATAGTGTTAACCGCATTAAGTAAGCACCGTTTGTTGTGACAGCTCAAATTTTCCCAAGGTCTTTTAAAACATATGAATGCTGAATTAGTGAAAATAATTTAGAAAAAACAAACAGTTTCTAAATGCAAATCAAACAGTGAGTCACGGATTATTTTGGTCAGTATGTACTTTAGCAGTGGAATAATTGATCTCTTCTGATAGCTCTTCCTTTTTTTGTATTTGTTGCATTAATGCCAAGTAGAGGTCAAGTTTGGGAGCAAAGGTTGACATGAAATGCCTGGCACAGGCGATGTCTAGTGTTTTGCACTTTAGTCTGCTTAATGGAGCTCAGGAGAGAAATGTTGGTCCTTTCGATGGCGAAGGAGTTGCAGTGCTTTCTGTTTGCAGGCTCATCTCCTGCTGAACCACATTTAAAGGTTTGTTCACACTGACAATGAATGGAGCAAATAAAGCTACATGTTAGCCCTACGTATAGGAGCATTCAGAAGTGAAACAATGCCAAGCAATCTGAAGAAGTCGTTTCTGTGTGATTAGGCCAGAGAGAGCAAAAAAAATCGGTGGTGGATCTCAAGCCATAATTTCTGGATTTGAAAAATCTGAACTTTTTCTGCCAGTTCCTTTAAACCAGTCAGGTAATAGATGTGTCTGTGATTTAAGCTGTTTTCATTCAAGATGGAAAACAAAAGCATGGTGGTGGTTTGCTGTAAGCCTGAATTGTATGACTCATGAATTATTATTATTGAGACGAGAACAGAAAGGACCTTGAGCGGAGAAGAGTCAGTGTGACTTAGCCACTAGACAACACTATTGTACTATTGTATTTAGTTTAATTTTCATCAGTGTTTCACTCGACAAAATGAAGTTATTCTGATTGAGTTAAACAGAAAGAATGATGCAGGAAATCTGTAGTAATAGAATTTGGTTCGATTGGCACACAGTGGGAACAGCAGAGGTCGACCTGCTAATTTACGTGATAACATTGAGTGCATTGTACAGATGTCAAATGAAATTTACGAGTACAAATCTGAAACTCCTGATGAAGTCGTTACACTTCTTACCAGCTGGTGGCAGTAATGCACCTGAACGTCTTTTGCCAACCACCATTAAACAAGAAGAAGTACTAATTACAAAATATAACTTTATAATTTGTTTTTGTAACTTCCAAACTTGTATTGTCACAAATGAAGCATTTGAGTTCACATGCAATGTATGCGTTGACTGCAAGTAATTAGTGCATATTTTGAATTAGCTGACATTTATTGACTTACATTTACAAATCAAGATGTTTTTATTGACAGTTATTTTAACCTATATTACTACCTTTAC
>JAUZNJ010021218.1:0-13800 GCA_034780135.1 Jordanella pulchra | reverse complement strand
GGCTGCGTCCTTCGAAGGACGCAGCCCGCTAAATGAGACACAGCCTAGGGTGACCAGATGTCCCAATTTGGGTAAGAAAGCCCCAAATTTTTCACTACTGTTTTGCCGTCCGAGAAATCAAAGCAATGTCCCGCATTTGACACAGTAGACTTAGAAAAAAAGTACAAAAAATAAAAAATCACAAGCGCTTTTCTAAATGTAAAGAAGGCAGAATACATAAAGGATTCTAATACAAAATATGAAGGAAGCTAAGTTTAAAGAGGAAAAACCAACGACAACAAAGACATTGGAGGACATTATAACTGGGGGAGACCAGTGACAGATGATTCTCAGAGACATATTTTGCAATATGAGGGTAAAGTGAAGTAAAAAAAGACTGTCAAAGTAAGTCACCACAGAAACATAGAGCTAAAGAAGCCACGTATGTCCCTCTGTCTAATAGAAAGTGATCCAACAAAGAAGCAATGTCTTTGTTAATCCACCAGTGCATCATTTTGTGCACTAGTGGCAACAACAGACACTAGAGTGTTATTTATGGACCATTAAGCTAGTTTGACTTGTATTGTACATCAAGTGTGTGTGAAATGGCAATTACTGCAAACATGGACTCACTTTTATAATGAGAACTTCAAGTGTGTGTCTACGACTTTCCAACTTTGTCCCATTTCAAACACCTTTTAGGACCATTTATAAACAAAAACCTAGAAAATGTCCCATGTTGCTATGATATGCACATCTTTGCATTTCCAGTTTCTTCATTCATATTTATGCCATTCACAAACATCTAGCTCAAAGACACACATGTGGATACATAACGACAGGGCGCAGCAAGAGCCAAACCATAGAGGAACTATTGTTTTCAGTCATCTGCTTTCCCAAATTGCCACCCTGTCTTTCTTCACTCAAGCTCGGACAGGGGTCTGGATGCCCTTTCCTATTCGCACAGTTGGGAAATGCTAATGATACTGCGACACAGCCAAGGCAATTAGCAGACAGAGAAGACGATAACAAGCAGACTTGAAACACAATGAGTACTGGCGGCAAACAACTAGAAACAAACAATGAAAGGCAAAAAGGCACCTAAAGGCGCGTTGGTTTTGTTTGCAAAGGCTGTTTGCAGTCCAAGAAAGCAAAGTCATACCAACTTTATTTGTGGAGCACTTTAATCCTTTCGCCTCCAAATTTGCACGCTCCTCCTGCTACAATAAGGCTACTGCTGCCATTAAAATAGCTTTATATGTGATACTAGACCCTCAAAGGGAGAAAGAAGAGCAGCTGATTTCATTTATGCTTTTTGTCAGGCGTTTTGAAATCATTTTCAGTCATTTTGGTGCAGCCAGTTTACAGCTGAGAAAAAGTGCTGCACTTTACTGCAAACTGTTAACATACATCAGAAGAAAAAAAGTTAGTGGATATTTGCTGAATGCAATTTAGGATTCTTTTAAACAAACCGTTTTTTTTGCTAAAATTTCATTACACTTCCATTTGACCAAAGCAAAAATAGAGAACTTAACTTAAATGTCCCCCATTTGTCCACCTCACATAGATCCATGCATGACAGTTTTAGCTTTTGCTTTGAGCAGAATTCTGCAGCAGGGTAGCAAACATCTATCATCTTATTACGCAGCTATGTTCCTGTAATGTCAGTGATTAAAAAAGATCTGTAAAATGTCCATTAAACAAGGGGTTTCCCTTGTTTTCTTTGCTACCCACAACCTCTGCCTCCCAGACCTATGTTTAATGCCGTCTGTTTTGTTTTTGGTTGTTTGTTTTTTTTTGCTTCAACTCTGTACAGCACAGATTCTCCTAAATTTCCAGTCACATTGTTTCTTTTTCTGGTTTGTCCTTCTGCCCATTCTGGATCTGTGCTTTTAGTCTCACATTGACCTTTTTTCATCTTTTTCCCTGACAGGCTTGACATTTAGCTTGTACGAGTTATAAAAAGAAATCTTTGTATCTTTTTTGCACTTAAAACAAAATATTCAATACCCAGCCTTTTTGATAATCTGGTCTCAGAAAAACATGACAACCTAAAATAATTGATTTTGGATGTTCCAAACCTTCATGATTGGTGTGCAAGAAGGAAATGTCCAAGAGAGAATATAAAGTCTTGAACTTCTGGAATAATGCTGTGAACCTCCTATCAAGTGAAAAGCTTAGATTTGGAAATATCTTGATTTCTAACAGTGGAGATAGAGGCCTGCATCCAACCGTAAGGGTTGGTGATTCAAACCCCAGCTCTGGCTTCACCCCGTTGCCTGCTAATGTTGGCCAGAGGTGGTGTGTGTCTGTGTACCGCAGCTTTTCCTCTGTCAGAGAGCCCCAAGGCAGCTGTGGCTACAATGTAACTTGCCTGCATGAATGCGTGAACGACTAAATGCAGTCTAAAGCGCTTTGGTCAAGTCTCCTGACTTGTAAAAACGCTACCCTTTTAGCTACTCAGGACAAGGATCACTGTCGAGTCAATAAGTCAATGCAATCCGCTGGTTTTCCTTAGACAGAAAACTTTGAACCAGTCCGACTGTATGATTTGATTGAACTGTCTCTGTAAAGTGTCTTGAGATGACATGTGTTGTGAATTGGTGCTATAGAAATAAACTGAATTGACTGAACAGGATGTGAGTAACTAACTATCTTAGAGGGCTCATGGAGAAGATTTGAGACTCTATGTAAAAAATAAAATAGATCAAATCTAAAGCAGACTGGATCCTGCAATATGAAGGCGGTCCGACTACACCAGTAAAATCACTAAGTAAAAAAATGAAAAGACCTGGGTCAAGTCCAAGCCAGAACTCATAAATATGAGACAAAAGTACAAAGACATAGCTGAAAGAGAAAAGTGAGACAAAAATTTCCTCAGCCTGATGTCAGAGACTGGTAGCTGCTATTAGAAGCATTTCACCAAAGCTATTTCAGTCCAACAAACACATCTATGTGGATATATTTGTTCAATCAATGTAACAATGTTAAAATGTTATAGAGTAACTTTCTTTTCAAGAGATGAAAAAATGAAAGTAGACATAAGCATGTAAGCAAAATAATTAATTACTGATTGAAGTTTTAATTTTGTCACTTGACTGCATACCAAAGGCTAAGTGGACCTTTGCTTTGGTTCTTTGTAAGACATGACAGTATATTATAATGAGTTTGGTAAACCAGTTTAAGTCTGCAATTTTTCAACAAAAAAACTCCCAGATTCCACATGCAGAACTTTTAATCCGTCACTCAGGTTATTACACACTATAGGACTAATGTCTAAGATGTCTAAGAAATCTGTTTATTTCTTTTTTTAAGTCCCATTCAGTTAAACCGAATCAGTGCCAAATGTAGATATTTAATACAGATCATTGTAAGTAATTCTGCTGGGTGGCAGCAGATAAAATGCAGTCAGACCAGATAAACCCAAAACAAGCTCTGTTTGCCAACAAGCCTAATTAGGACAAGCCTGCAGCCAACATCCCTCTAAAATGTTCCTGCAATTAGCTGACTTGGCCGACCAAAGATTTACAAAGAATGAGTCCCAAAGGCCCAAAGAGATAAAGAGGCCTTTTAGATATAAGTACTCTGACCGAATCATTAGCGGAAACAGGCTGGACAGTCAAGAAAAAACAGATTTCCTGCAGAAACAAAGGATATAAGATTATTAAATAACTGGATCTTGTATATTTCAAGTTAATATGTTTTGTTGTAGAAAAATCAATAACGGTGAGAAATAAACATCTGCATCTCAGAAGAAAGAATAGTGCAAACCAAACTATGTCTGCTAGAGAGTGCAGTGCTTAGCGGGGCGAAGGCTGGTTTCCCACCCAGCTTCTGATCAATAGCTCATATGCAGTTTGGCAGCTACGGTTCAGATTATTATCTGCCCCAAGTAGATAGGCACTATCTGCACCAACACACTTTAATCAGGGGGTGTTATCCGAATTGTTGATCTGAGTGAACTGGTGGATAAAATGCACACTCACATACCCAATGCCTGCATACCCATTGCAGCCAATCAATCACTTTCATTGATCGAGTGAATGACGTTGGGAATAATGAGCTCAGACGGCTCTGGGAGCAGAAGCGTGTTTGTGTGAGATGATTGCCAGTGAACTCAACTAAACGTCGACATTCTGCGCTATGAATGTGCAGCTTGTCTGTATTAGACTAGCAAACAAGAGCTTTGTGGTTGGAACGGGTCTTGTTGGTTGAATTCAAGTCTATGCAGGGGAATAAATTTAAAAGAAATTTCCCCCTGGTTGTCAACAGGAAATTTTATTTAAAAAACGGTCGGATTTGCGGGATTACTACATGTGAGCTCAAGCAGACAAGAGAATATTTTAACATTATAAAAAGCATTATCCATCCGTCATCTAATACTAGAAAGAATGTTGCACTCTCAAAAACCATCTAAAATTTAATAAGAACATTTGATAAAATAAGTGTATTTACCCTTAATTTGAGTAGGTAAATAAGATGGAATGAGTATTTTTACTCTTAATATCAGATAATTAGATATGATGCACTTTAAATCAGAGACTGCGTTTTTTTTTTTTTCTTATTTTAAATGTAAGTGTCTTTTTCTATTGGCAAAGTGTTTCATTTACCTGCTCATTTCTAGAAAAAATTCACTTATCTTAATAAAAACTAACTTACTAAGATGTCCTTTTTTTTTTACAGTGTATAGCTTTTTATTAAAACTGTGATCATACAGCAGC
Organism: Jordanella pulchra; assembly: GCA_034780135.1. Lineage (NCBI taxonomy): Eukaryota > Metazoa > Chordata > Actinopteri > Cyprinodontiformes > Cyprinodontidae > Jordanella > Jordanella pulchra. Next base: position 9,100 of record JAUZNJ010021218.1, on the reverse strand, counting down.
CGAGGTTGATATTGAATTATGGTCGAGATTTTCTGTTGGAAGAATCTGTTCATTTTGCACTTCAGCTATTTGACTGTTATGAAACTGTGAGTAGAAAACCATGATAAAGGAAAGCCACCAAAGTAGTGCGTTTTAGACGACATGTATAAACTTTAGGAAAAGGATTTTTCTACATCATCTTGGCGGCAGCATCATGATGTGAAGATGTTTTCCTTTTGTCTTTTTAAGAAAAGCTCAGTAGAGCTAAATACAACCTGGAGGAGAACCTGTTAAGAGGCTGCAGAAAACCTGAAACGTAGTTACTAATAGGACTTCATATATTCTTCATTTATAGTCCCACATTAGGTGACATAGTGCATGTAATGGTTACACTGCAGATCCTCAAAGTTCTACATCACCTACTGTACATGCCTGCAAAAAAGCTGCCTCTATGGAAGAAGTGCCGCAAGAAAAGTTGTGTCAAATCCTTGGTTGCAAACAAATCTCCCTCTATTACCAAATGCAAATGTTGCTATTAAACTGAACAAGGCGTTTGATGAGTTCAAAGAGCTCATCTCTGCTTTATCGTTTATTTTAAACACTGAAAACTGTTCTATTATTCAGGCTGAGGACCTACAAACAATCAAATTTTAATTTCCTTTCAATCCTTTCAGGGATGAAAGGAAATCTGCATCTAATCTGCTCGAATCCTCCGAATATCTGGTTGGACGCAACAATTCAAACCGTTTAATGTAGACAAGATGACATAGAGAAGCTAATGCATTTATTTGAACACCCAAAGTGATAAAAGTTCTCAATTTAGCACAAAATATAGGTAAGAAACAAGTCAAAGCTTTGCATCAGTAGCAATGAACATCATTATGTTTTAGGAATTTTCTCTACAGCAGTGACAAAGACATTTTTTTTTTTTTTTTTTTTGAGTTTTTTAGTACTAGTGACTCATTTTTCAGACAGTAGGCTGACAGGAAACGGGGTATGAGAGGACGTCAAGGACTAAGGGGTCCGTACATGGGTCATGCGCACTAACCAATGCACCACCTGCACAACCAACAAATACATTTTAAACTGATTTAAACGTTTTCCGCAGCTTTAACATCTAATAAAGATCCTACTCTTGCAAAAGTATTTTCTTTCAGCTTTTCAACTTCACCTGTCTGATTAAAAGAGGCTTTCTCACTTTATTAAAGTAAACATATATCCTGTTTGGCTCACAGCTTGGTCTGAGATGAAGGTTTTAACCTCTTCTATGATTGAGTTTGACACTCTTGATTCACATCAAAGTGTGTTTATGTGTTAGAAATGCGCCAGTTACAGTCAAGACCGAAAGCCAACCAAGGATCGGTGGTAAGACCTTTGAAGTTCAGACACTCACCACTCAATTAGGCTGCGATGAAGAAAAAGGGCAAAAATATCAAGTGTCAAAAAGTGTAAAGCTGGTTTAAATCCTAGAAGATTATTAGTTGTGCCTGAAGTGAAATCTGTTCTGGTTGCACTGAGGAAGAATACAACTGATGGCCAAGGCCTAAACATAATTAAATAATAAAAAATAATTAATTAATAAAAAAAAATGAGTATAGTGGCATAAAAAGTAGAGATGCATTGATCTGATATCGGCTCTGATATTAGCTGGGTCACATATTGATTTGATTTCAGGTATCCAACTAAGTGCAATTTTCTTTTTGCTGCTTATTTGGTAATAAATAATATAAAGTACATTTATATCTGTGTTAATTTACCTTTTCTTAATGCTGTCAAGGCTAAAGTCTTCAATCATATGGCAAGATATATGGTTCATTCATTTAATAGTTAAATCAGAACGGTATCAGCCGGTATGATCAACCCAGGATAAGGAAAAAAAAAAAAAAAAAAAAAAAAAAAAAAAAAAAAAAAAAAACTAGATCAGCACATCTCTAATAAAAACACTCAGCTGATTTAATTTTTTTTTTTTTTTGCCAAACCTTTAATAACTTTATGGTGAAAATCCCACTTCAGTGCAACACGCCTTTGAAACAGGTCAACTTCTCTAGTAGAACAAATGCCTGAAAGCTTTCTTGCAAAAATAATAAAAGGGACCAAGGCATAGTTAAAAAAAAAAAAAAAAAAAAAAAAAAAAAAAAAAAAAAAGGAAAAAAAAAACGTAACCTGTGAATATTTAAGCACCAGAAGGCCAGCTTTGAGTAATAGTTTCTCTTTATCAAAAATACCCTACTTACTGTTAATCACATTTAAATTCTGGTTTGTAGTCCTTTACATGCATTTAATCTAATAACTTCTAAGCACATCTTCGTAGGCTTCAAATCTGGCATTGATATAATGAGAGCTAAGACAAATTGTTAAACCATTGTTTAAGCTACGAGAAACCTCACCAAGTTTCATACATATTAGACACAGAAAGGTTACGTTGTTTCCGTATTTTAGCTTTCAATAAGACCGTTTTATACATCAAGCCTAATGATGTTGGCAATTTTCTTACCCAGATGCCTTTTAAGTCGAAAAACAAGTAGAATCATTTGTGTTGCGCTACTGGCCTCTAGTGGTCAAAATGAGCAATTACATTCTACTCATAAATATATTGCTCCATTTCACAAAAAGGGCTCAAAAGCTCTAAATAAACTAAAACAAATAAATAAAATGTACATTCTACGAGTGAAATAACCAGTCGTTGGCAAGAAAAATAAAATACAGTTCTTTATTTTAAGACTATGCATGACAGCCATAAAAAAGCACAGCATTATTTGGTTGTTTTCTTATACAAAACATTAAAATTAGGAACATGATAAACACTCTGCAAACATAGAAACGCAAACACAGCTGCTAACAGTGTTTGAAAACGTCTAAAACTTGTGGGCCAGAGCATAATTCGTTAGTAAATATACACAGAGGGAGCAGACACATTACTAATGGATAAACATTTCAAATATAAAAAAAAAGACGTATAAAAACAACAAAGAAAAGAATCCAACATTAAAATATCTCTTTAACATATTAATAACAATGCCCACGTTGAAAACACTCCTTCTGAACTGGTTTTATTTCCAATATCACATGGAAGACAAACTAAACTACACATATAAATATGAAACATATCAACAAATTATGTACAAGGATTTCCTAAAGGAAGGTTTCACCCCCACACCACCATCTTCACGGAGAGAGTAAGGCTTTCTCCAAAACATCGATATCAACCAACGGAAGAGACGCAACCTCAAAAAACACCCTGAAAGAAAACCGATTGTTAGAACTAAAATGTTCAGAATGAAAATATTCTCTTTTGGTTTTCAGACTTACTTATGAGAATATTTGTTCCTGATGGTTTTCAGTTTATCGTCAGGCGGCGCTAGAAGCATAGAGTGGAGCTTTCTGACGACAGGCATCAAATCAGACGCCTGGTAGCCGGAGTGGAACTGCAGGATGGGAGACTGAAGGAGAAACGAAATAGAAAACTTACAGCGAACCTTGAAACAGCAAAATATTTATCGCGGTCTTTACGTCGTGTCATAAAGTCGTTTGGAATAATCCGTCCATCACCTCTGATTTGATCTTTATGGAGATCAGAGGATCCAACTGATGTGAAAAAGACCATCTAGCTTCCATACAAACACTTTTCATCCCAACACAGAGGTGGCAGCATGATGCTGTGGTGATACTTCCTTTAGTTTGGACTAGGCAGTTATATCATTTTTTTTTCAGTGGTGAATTTTTCATATTTTTCTTCTTTTCCTTTTTTTTTTTTACCATTAGAGCATTGGTAAATTCAAAGACTATGATTTCATGAGGTTACTACATTCAGTGATATTAAAAATCACACTTCTGGAGCCCCTTTTAAATATGTATATTTTTTTTTTCAGGCAGTATTTGAAATTTTGGGCCATGACTGCTGTGGCATGAAGTCTAGGGCTAAAACTAACAAGCATTTTACTAATCGATTAATAATCAGAGTAAACTTTCCTTAAAGAGACATTATGCAAGTTTTTACTGAAACATATCTTTAAAATAACCTTTTTTTTTTTTTTTTATTTGATCCTTTACAACCAAGGCATCGTTTGATGAACAGACCGACACCTCAGTCGTTCATCTATAAACCTGCAGCCTATTATCCTTAATTTATTTCAGCTTGGAAGCTGTTTGGGGGATGTGACGTCAAGCGGCGTGTCCATGTTGAATGGATACAACCTAGGAAACAATTGAAGCCTCGTGTTCGTGGTGGGTTTGGTGGATAGTCAGAAGTCACTGGCATCCAGCTTGACTCTGGGTAAGCAACTCCATGTAATGGTGAAGAAAGGAATAAAAAAAAAATTAACCTTTTTAAGTACGAGCAGAAGAGTACTGCAGTTCTGTGATTTGGCCACAGGTGGCAGTATCATTACAAAGCTTGCTAATGTCTCTAAAGAAATATTTTTACCGAATTAAACTAGTTGAAACTAAAACTTTTCCCCTGTCTGCATTTTTTTTAATCATTGCAAGGACTTCTCTTAAGTTACAATTTATAGCATTTCATATTTTATAGTACCTACAACTGCTACTTAGTGGTAGTTATTACTGCCTTGTCTCTATGCTGCAACTGCGAACTAATTTCCCTGCTGGGATAATTAAAGTACTTCTATTTTCTAGCCGAGTTGCTCTGTAAGCTGAAGGCATGTTTTAGAGTCTCTATACTCCAGATGATGAATCGATTTCTGGAACTAATAGTGTTTTACAGTCATCCCTTCAAGTCTTTATCGCTCAGCCCTAGCAGGGACAGAAGCTGGTCAGAGCTTTCAGACTGCAGTAATACAACATCTGAGAAACTTTAAGCTGTACAAGTCCTGCAAGGCACCATATGAACATGTTTAAAAAGGAAGAGATGGGATGTAAAATGTAACAGAAACAAAAGCATTTATAAGTGGGTTTAGTCGCTGATCTGAAACCTTTCGCTAATCCGCAAAGATGGAGAGAAAATAAAGCACATAGTTTACATGTTTCTGTGCTGTTAGGAATAAGAAGCAGGGGGGAGCAGGAGCTGCATGACAGGCCGTCTCAGCTTACCCATCCTCCCAGGTCTTTGGTGACCAGCGCCATCAGCAGGCAGGCTGACGCCAGCAGAGAGCCCCGCTCCGAAACAAAGTCCATCTCCATCAGACTCATCTCGCAGTAGAAACGAGCTAGAGTCAAGGTGTCCATCTTGGCACTCACACACTGCAGAGAGAAACATATGAGCAAAAACAGGCTCAACCTAAAAACTCTGATCCAACTGATGCAGAATGAAAAATACACATTAAAACCCCCCCGACTACACACCCTGGCATAGCGTCTGAGGAACCGATAAGGGATGGGAATGTTGATGTCAAAGGACAGCGTCTGCAGAATGCTGGCCTCCATGCTGATGAGTTCGTCCCGTTTGTACGCATCGTCACAGATGTAAAGGAAATCTTCAACAGCTGGAGGGCAGCGCTCCTGAGAGGGAAGAAAACCCGTTTGAAGCGACGCAGCTTCAGCTCAGCTTACAGATGTTGACAAATTCGACACGTACCTCAAACTTGGAAGCTAGCAGCATGGTGGTGGAGCCGAGGAGCTGCAGCATCTGCCTTTGGATGGGTGTTTCTGACAGATAGTGGTCTGTCATCTTAACGGCCAAGTAGAGGGTCTCATGGCACAGCTCAAAGTTCTCCTACAAAAACAAACTGGATCAAACGGGCCTTCAACGACCCAGTATCGTAACATTCCGCCCCGAGCGTTTTTAGAAACGACATAATCTTCTAATCGATATAGAAAATGGAAGAAATCAGTCTGACAGGAAAGTAAATCAACATTGTTCACGTTAAAGAGCAATAGTTACGCATTAATCCAGATTCACCAGAACATTTGTAGCAATGTTAGCTTATATCCCCTCATTTGATTGGCCAACATGGCTGCCAAACTGGGATCTGGTTCCTCTCAGAGCGACGTTTTAATCGTGTCGCATGACTATAAGTTTAGTTTATTAGTTCTGATACGGGGGGGGGGGAAATGTGTGAATCATTAAGGCTGATTTATTTCTAGAACAAAAATGGAATCTCTTGAACAGCGGAAAAGTTCCTCCCTTCACAGAAATCAGTCTTTAAATGAATAAATACAGTCAATATAAAACAATTAGTCGCATATTTTGTCGTCAGGATGAAATTCATCCTGTTAACAGCGTTTATTCTTTTTCTAATCTTCTATTCGTCTCAGGTTGCCTTAACCGGTGCCCATTCATACATGTTGCACTTGCTTGTAAAGAGCAGTTAATGAAAGTCTCTTTAAAATCAACAATCATGAGGATTAACTTAAAGAAAACAGCATCAGGTTCTGCAGAGAAACAAAAAACAAAGCTGTCATCTATGAATCGGCAGCAAAAGTGAGAGCAGCTCGCAGCACAAACAACCATTCAGGCCAAACAACACAGTGAATCCAAAGTCTCACCGCGGATCATTTGCTTAAAGGAATTTTAATATTCCAGGTACGGTGATTATTAATCATTCCAGGAATCGTTTCGCATCAAAACCAGTCTAGAGATGCAACAATCCACATCGTCACCACTTTCAATCCGATCTGGCTTGAATTTGGATATCATTTTTTGTTCATATGCGACCTGAACCTGATTTTTTTCGCGACGGTTTTTTCAAATGCGATCCAGGCCACTTGGCTATGCGGTCCTGAATCCAATGCGTATCCGACCTGTTTATAAAACCCAACCTATTTCGGAACGGCCAGATCACATTCATCCGACCTGAACATCATTAATACGCAAAAAAAAGGTCTTTTTTTTTTTCTTGCTACACAGAAGCAGAAAAAAAAATGTCAGAAGATAAAACGGAAAGCAGTCTTTATTTCCAACTTTCTTGAAAAGGTTGGGCTGCTGATGCGCTGGCTGAGGTTGGGAAAGAAATGAGAGCTCGCAAAGATCCGCTCCAGCATCCATGTTTACTTCCATAAAGCCACAGCACGCTCGCTACCTGCGACGTCATGGCGTCCATTACTGCACACAAAGCTTTAGTAAAGGCATTTCACACAGGAGATCATATCATGTCGCATATATCTGGAAATATGGACAAATAATAAACAATCAAAAAATAGGAAACAAGCACAAAGGCCTGCAGTGTGAACGAGGCCTTTGTCATATAAAGTAGAAACAGAGGAAGATGCAAGGAAAACAAACAAGCCTTTAGCTAATTAAGCTTATTTAAATTTAATCATGCGGTTCATCGTTATTGTTGATTTTTAAGAGACTTTCATAAACTCTTCTCTACAAGCAGGTACGACATGCATGTATGAATACATGTATATCCCAAAAGGTAAGTTGAGGTCAGAAGAAAGTCATAAAAACAGTAAATTATCTTCAGTCTAAATATTCGACTGTAATGGTACAAAAAGTGGAATTAAGTAAAAAAAAAAAAGAAGAAGAAAAAAAAAAAAAAACGGATCAACATAAAAGCGCTCAACTTTTCTTCAACACATTTTTAACCCAAGATAATCCGATCATAGAAATAGACTGAATAGATGTGGACTGGGCCCATTTTCACCAAACCTGGGGGAGAATTTTCTATTATTTAAAAAAATATAATCACCATTTAAACTTGTGTTGTTTTTTTTAAACATCCGTCATTTTTTTGATTTCCTAGTTCGTCTGCTACAGGAAGAACAGGCTGCATCAGCTGCGAGCGTCTAAACAAATCAAACCGTCTTAGCAGGTCAGGATCATCTGTGGATCCAACACGTTTCTCTTCTCTACCACAACAGAAGCACTTGAACACAATGCGCTGGTAATTTCCACTTTACCAGATCACATGAAGGCAGCACGATATTGGATCGATGCGTCTCTAAACCAGTGTCCAACTTACCCTAATATTCTTCTTCAAAATCAAAAGCTGGAGCTCAGAAAACCCCTGAACCTCTTCCTAACTCATAACTCCCATCCAGAACCTCATCCCCAGAAGAACTGACCTGTACTTCCACCAGCCAATCGATCAGGATGGCCCTCATCTCTGGGCTGAGGTTCGGCTGCTTGTGCATGTAGTTGACAAGGACAAACTTTTCCTAAATGAACAAAACATACGAATAAAAGACCTGCAGCAAATTCATAGTTTACATAAAATCCTGAAAGAAAAAAAACCATAACAGCATCCCAGAGCACCTCACCTCTCTCCGTTTGAGGTAGTCGAAGATGTCCTTTGCATACTCCGGACACAGGCAGAAGCCCTCTGAGCTCTCAAAGTTCTCAGAGTCGATGTCAAACTCTTTTGGGATCTAAACAAATAAATGTATCATGGAGTTAAAACAGCAGGCTTCATTTCAAACACTTTAGAAATGCACCGTTCTCCTTACGTGCTGCCTCTTCAGGTGTGCTGGCACTTCCCGAACCGCAGGCGGCAAAGCATCCCCAGGCTCTTCTGCAGGAACAGATTCCTCCCTCTGCAGCTCCGTCTTCCTCTTCTCCTCCTCTACATGGATTCTCTCCTTCTCAGCCGTAGTTTCTTCTGAGCTCACAGATGATGACCTGCAGGAGACGAGAGGCTGTGAGCTTAAGGCGACTTCCACAACGAACCGCGACAGAAGATACAGGAGGTGAAAAGAAAGATTGATCTGAATATATTTACTTTTTAAGGTTTGCTTCATTCTTGGACTGAACTGAGGTGGAGCTGCTCTTCTTCACAGCTTTCTTTACCAACTCCTTCTTCCTCCCTGGAAGGCTGATCTGCACTTTATGAGCCTGAAGACATAGATGGGATGGGATGAGGACTTTTGGGGGGGGAACACTAAATGGTGGAAGAGCTGCAATGAACTACAGCTCAGAAGAGACAGAGCAGCAGGTCAGACGATGGGTGGAGGTCTTGCAACTTTTAGAGCCGCCCTTGTCTAAATCAAATGGCCTCATCGATTCCTCCGGATTAATTCTCCTTCCTTATGGTTGCTGTGAGGGACCAAGCTTAAATGAGGACAAAAAATGTTCAAAGTACAAAAAGTTTGATTTTAATTCTTCAAAAATTTGTTAACAAAACATTAAGATTTAAAGCAAGAATAAATCTAAGCATAAATAACAAATTTAGATCCAAATTAACTGAGGTCAACTGAACTCTAACTAAACACAAATAAAACTGACCTA
>JAUZNJ010021207.1:0-17123 GCA_034780135.1 Jordanella pulchra | reverse complement strand
ATACTCTTCAGAAGGAAATATGTGTAATCTATAGGTATATATATGTAAGCAAGGCCTTTTACCTGCTTGTAGGATAGATCAGTAAGGTCCATCTTATTTAGAACAAGGAGATGTGGTCTGACATTCAGTGTGTCTTGAAATATGGGGTTTCTTCCAGAGAAAGGGATTTGCTTACCATTAAGAAAACATTTTTAATTTTATTTTCAAGCAAACCTAGTCACTGACTATGGAAATGACATATGATCTAAATTTGTGTAGCCTAGTTTTTTTTTTTTTTTTTTTACAAAATAAAGCTCAAAAATAAATTCAGATCTCTACACCTCCATAAATGTCTGACTACAGATGAAAACACCAATGAAAAAATGTACTTAACAATTTAAAAATGTAACAATGTCAGCTCCTGTAGAAGAATTAACAAACATCCCACTGTGTTTTAAGGCATGAAATAACATCACTAGAATCCAAAGACAATTTTATCACTTCATGGATGTTACCAGAAACAGTAATTTAGTGTTTTATGAAAAATAAATACATAAAAAAAATTAATTACTAGTTGATTACTAGTTGATTGGATGAATGTGAAGACATGCTTATCTCATTTCAGAACATTAAACAAAACATTGTGCTGATTATATAACTAGGTAGCTAAATTGTGCTAGATTTCTTCCCAAAAAAGCTCCGCGGTAATAAATTCATAACTCTGGTGTATATTAAATAAGCCTGTAATACATGCGGCAAAATGTAAAAAGACTGACAAATCAAATGGCATTAAGGCATAATTAGGATTCATTTAAATCACGGTAAAAGCGTCAGAATAAAGGATATTCTGGCATCATGAATTTCTATTACGCAGTCCACATTCTTTAGATTGGCTTTCATCTGCTTCAATCCTGCAATCATCATAACATTTAGCAATCATTATATATTTATTTACCTATGTAGCTACTGACGGTTGTTATGAATATGTCACCTTTTGCCATGTGTCCTGGGAACCAGTGAGCCACCTCTCGACCTCCAAAGTCAAACACCGTCCTGAATTTGTTGACATTCCTGAGGGCCTTGTACAGCCTCATCACCACAACCAAACATATAAAGTTCAAACGAACTTACTTCTAGGGGTTCGTGTGTTTCACGCGATAGACAGAACCCCAACACTTTAAATGTACTACTATATTTACATACCGGCTAGAAAAGAATCCCGTCACAAGTTAGTTCCGCAGCGTTTCAAAGACTTCTTCATGAAGGTTATTAACTCATAAACAATAGCGTCCTCTAAAGGCTGTAAGATACATCAGTGAATAAAGAACAAGTCAATTTTAACCTAAAATGCACCAGCACAATTTGCTGAGCCTTTAACGTGATGAAGGTCAGTAAAATATATAAAGTCACTGGTGGTAATTTGCTCTATACTTCAAGCCTATTCTATTCTATACAGATCCAAACATGGAGAAGCAGCATTTAGTTCCTATGCTCCACTTGCTTGGAACAAACTCCCAGAAGACTGTAGAAGTGCTAAAAGCCCAAGTTCTTTTAAAGTTAAAAACCAATTTCTTTGGAGCTGCCTTTGAATGTTAACTGAGGTAATATCAATTTAAGGTTGTGTTAAAACTGTTTTCATCTGTTTTACATGCGTTTCCTATGTTTATTTGCTTTTACTCTGCTTTTATATTTCTTCTATTATAGTGTATATTTGATGTAAAGGACTTTGAATTGCCCCATACAAATAAACCTGCCTTGCCTTGCCTATACTAACATAAATTAGATATTGTAAGAACTGATTTACAAGTTGTGTGTTTATATATAGAGATAGATAGATAATTATTGTGTAAAGTTCTGTTGAGGCAGTGCTGCAATATTTGGACCATACCTACTACAGATCTCATTGTCTATGAATGAGAGGTTACTGTGTCTGTGTGAATGAAAAAGTGAACATAATCCAAGACAAAGACTAATTTAATTGAATTTGAGTGAATCAGTTTTCTTAGAAATTTCTGAGTTTTTTGTAGGAAACGTTAAATAATATCCAAGTAAAGAGTGAATGAAAACCATTTTACAGAATGTTTCTAGAAGATTACTATTACTAAATACAACTACTTCTACTACTAATTCCACTATTATGCTTCTGAAACAACAGTATTTTCTGAAACAGGTTTTTTTTTTAGGTAATTTCAGAACAAAATGTGTCTCTTCATCCATACAATGGTCCACATAAAAATATGTTAAAAATGAACATTTATTAAGTAAATTACAGTCAGTTTTAAACAGCAACAAGAGTGAACATAAAAAGAAATGCACTACAAAGTGATTCATTTTCAGAAATGTTATGCAAAAAGGTCCATATGGCTTCTAAGTGTTGGCGTATGCGTTCTGATGAGGCTTGTTGTCAGACTGAAATTTTATAACTATGAGCAGGTATTAAACTCACATTTCTGTATCATAACTGTTATTTTAAATGGTCTGATGTTCTAATACTAAATGTTATTACTTCATAAGGTGCAAGTAAAAAATATTGAAAGTAAATCATTAATACAGGCTTGAAAACATCAGTTTGTGTGAAATTCATCTATATGTAATTGGCTTAAGAAAGAAAAATAACTGCATGAATAAGCTGCATCTTTAAAGCAGAGAAATGTTATGTGCAGCTGTACGATCCATTAGTTCATCCAGCTCTTTCTAGTTATTTAAATTGAGTCATTTGAGGAAAAAAATAAAAGGAAAGTGAACTTTCCAAGCTTTCCCATGACCTGGATGACTGAGAACCTTCATAGATTTGAAAAAAAATAATCATTTTCACTCTTCAAATTATGCTCCACAACATGCTATGTAATTTATTTCATATAGGCTCACATTCTTTTTATTTGATTCATCTTTTTAATGGTAGCAGCAGTCAAGCTGTTTTAAAGCTTGGATGTGGGGTGTTCAGTGGGATGACTGGAGGAGTAGTGGGAGATGAGACGGTCAGCTTCTCTCCACCCAGTGAGAAGTGCTCCATGGACGGTGGAAAAGTAGCAGTGGTGTGTTGCTTCCCCAGCGAACAACACCTGCAGGGGCTTGAAAGAAGGTAAAACATTACAACTTACAGTTAAAACAAACTCTAAAGATTATACTTATGAGGAAATGACATAAAATCCCTTTATAAAATAATTCAATGCAAATAATTCAGATGGAAAGTACTGAGTAGGATGGATAGATTGTTTTTTTTTTTTAGATTTTAGGAATTTGGTTCTTATCAGAACCTTGGATCTCACATGCCAGATGGAGAACCATTAATGGACATATACATTTACATACTGGAGCTTTCGATCCTTTCGGTGGAAGAGGCTCCATCATGTTGTCCAGATCCTGCTCTGAGCAGCCTGTTGCCAGGTGGCTGTAGGATCCATTTGTCCACGGGTCGTGGAACCAGCGTGAGCGCAGGACTCTCTGTGGAGTGATGGAAGGATTCCCTGAAGGCAAACAATAGATCCCAAACATCGTGAAACAAATTGATAACTGAAACCATTTACAGTGACAGGAGGCTGAGCAGTTTGGTTCGCCGTAAAAGCAGAAAAAAAGAAAATGATCGGAAAAATAAAGAGGGAGTCTAAAACTCGCCTGTGAATCTGCGGATAAGCTGTGTGATGGCATGTGTGACCTCTTGCTCAGACAGTGTCTCCATATACTCAGACTCATGCCCTGCGATCCAGCCGCAGACAAGGTGACCATACCTGAAGAACAGAGCAAGAAAACACAGATTTCACCAACCATGAAATTCGACCTGAACTGCTCAGTATTTGTGTGAGATTGACCTCTCAGTGGGTTTGGCCACAGTGAAGCCAAACAGCTTCTTTATCCAGGATCTCTGAACATCAGATATCTGATCCACCATTGCATCCTGATCCAAAACAGACAATAAAACACAACAAGGAAGAGAGAGTTCTGATCTAAAGGCTTTACTTCTGAACACTAAAGTATCTGATGTAGAACTGGTGCAGCTGATCGTCTCACCTCATCCTCCCACACCAGCTGAATGACATCACAGTCAGCGTCCCACCACGGCGTGTCAAACTCCACAAATATTTTGTTGTTGGTTCCAAACCCCATCCTCTGGATGCTATGCAGCTTGTGAAGGGGGAGTGGAGGGTGGAACAGGCTCGAATGGTGTCTCTTTAAGTACCCTAACAAAGCAACAGCTTAAGGCATTATTCAGCAGAAAACCTGAAGAACTGCTTAAAGCTATTTTATATCCGGTTAGGACTGAAGAATGAATCTGTGTGGGTCTGAAAATGGAATGGTAATTGCTTATAAGACAGTTATGATTGAGAGAAATACATAAGTTTTGTCTTTAATTGCAGCTACCTAAAGGCACCGTTACGATAACATGATCCGCGACGATCCTCTCTCCATCCTCACACTCCACCGTCACGGAGTTTCGTTTCTCCTCAGCGTTGCTCCAGTGGACACACCGCACAGGTCGCTTGTAGCTCACTAAACCATCAGGAAGCTCTGCCATCAGGTTTGTAATGAGACCTTCATAACCACTGAGCAAACAAGAAAAAAAGTGAAAAGAAAATCTAAAGTGTGAATCTATGAGTTTCTGGTTCATAAGCCGTTAAACTGCAGAAATATTGAAAAGACTTTTTTCCCTTAAAGCTAAAAGAACTCCAACAACAGTTAGTGTTATCAACTGGTAAATAGAAATGGATTTAAAAAAAAAGTTTTTGATAATCCTAACATTAATTGTACCCTCAGTTTAAGGTTGTTTTATTGGACTAAAAAGTTAACAAAAGTTTTTACCTGCCTTTATCATGCTCATGCAATGTACTTTCCTTTGTGTTTTTTTTTTCTTTTATGTTTAGTAGATGTGTAGCGCTCTTAACTTGTCTTGCTGCTGAAATGTGCTATACAAACCTAGAAGCACTTTGGCGCCATCTAGAAGTCAGACTGGGAACTACATCTAGCTCATGAGCACTTGGCAGACTTCAATCATTGCATGAAACTTGGCTCATAAAAACTTAGTAAACAGAATCAGTATTTGTTTTCAGGTCTTTCCCAAAATCAAAGAGCTTTTAATGTTATTATGTCACCATAATGACAGTTTTGTAAGACACCGGCTCTGTGTGCAGATACTATTTATAGACCTAAGTTAAAAACACTTACAGAAAAAGACAAAGAGGGAAGCATCTTTAGAGGAGACTTCAAAATGTAAAAACTAGAACATAGGTTCATAGAATGTGGCATGTGGTATTTACATGTAGTGCAGCCTGTAATAAAACAGTATGACGTGGGCTGGAGGATATTTTCAAATTTTCAGCAGGAATGTTTAGAGTCTGAAAGCAGGAGGGAGATGTCCTTCTTAGATTTGAAAAAAAAAACAGTTTCTGGGTCTCATTGTTTTAGATTCAATGCTACTGAATTGTTGGACAAACAAATTCAGGAATAAAAGGTTTAAAAGAGAGTTAACATGGAAAATAAGGGTGACCAGATGCCCTGGGAATGTGACATTAGAAATACATGACTTTGTTGTTACCCTGGTTATAAATAAGACATTAAACAAAGGGCTAGATCTGCATGACATCAGGAAAACCTAACATGCAGATATTTTTCTTCTCCTTATAGTTTTTAAACTCTGTGACATAATGGCATAAATCTGGATTAGTGCTGTAGATCAACATACATCAATATAACCAGATCAATCAGTGAACGCACCCTGGGAACGTACAGTCCAATCCAGGCAGGATCTTGTATTGGCCAAAGGCCCCCAGACCCACCTCATCCAAGCTGTGGGCCCCATTAACACAGCACTCTCTCTTCAACATGCTACTGATCAAACACAGCTGCAGTGACCTGGTGGCTGAGTCAACATCTTTCCATTTCTCTGCAGCTCGTTGTCTCACCTTCATACAGAAAGCAACAAAAAAACAAATCATCTCAGCAGCAAAAACATCTCAGATAAATGCATATTTTTTTCTTTTTAGGATTAAGAAAAGAAAGGAACCTCTGAGCGTATGAATTCCCCCACACTGGCACAGGGCTCTCCTTTTTGATTCTGAAACTCTGAACTTTCACCAAGCAGCTCAACAAACAACTCGAAAGCTGGAGAGACGTCCTCGATACTCAGCTTCCGACCTGCACACATAAAAACATTCTTGCATGTTTTATACTTGTTGCACAAACGCACCAGCGTACAATCGCTGATCCGTTTTCCTTTTCATAGAGCAGTGAACAAAAAAAACACAAATTTATTTTAAAGAAAAATGTACAGTTTGTTATTGTTGACTACCTGAGCTGGTGAAGATGTTGGAAACCCAGGGTAGATGTCCTCCAGTGTCCAGGGCCTGGTTCTCTGGGGTCAAGGACTCTGGGTCTAGGAGCCCATACTGGCGAGCCAAACAAAACACTGGGTTCTCCTCAGAGGGTCCATGGATCCAGTTTGCTCCAATCTCAATTACTTTATCACCTATGCAAGGCATGTTTAAAAAGAAAACCTGAAAACATGGACAATTTTCTTCCCAGAAACTTTACTGAGATTTCAAATGGAAAAGTTATATTTTTAAGATTTGTCTTGATCACAAACCAATAAAATATAAGAATTCATACCTATATCAATCTCCTCACACCATTAATTTTTATAAATACAGATAATTCCTTTAGAGCCCTCCTCATAATAGTTATTTGTGTAAATATTACTAATTTATTACATAAAACACCTAACATTTATATAATGTTAACCAATAAACCGTTCACCCGGTTATATTAGTCATGTACCCTTGAGATTGTTACAATGTTGGCCCAGCTGTTATATGAAGTACTTCTTGATAAACAACAGCTTTACAGCAAATAACTTCAAGATAAAACTCCTGACCCCCTTTTACAAACATATAACAAATCTATAGATAAGGATTTATTGTTCCAGTGTAAAGACAACCTTTGAGGTTATCTTTCATGCCAAGCACAGCATCGTAAACGCAAAGGTTATGTTTTATGAAACGATAATGTTTTACAGAAAAAATGGCATAGATCATGAAAAATAAAGAAAAGACAGGAAGCAGGTGGATTTGAATCCCTTTCCTGTAGCTCAACTTGCAGAAATTAGCCCCCGTCTCCACCAGATCTGACTCAAACACAAGTAATTGAATCAAAAAAGCCTTTAAACACACATAGACACACGTTTTCACGTGATTAATACAGCAGGATGAACAAACCCTCTGTTCTTTTAGGGACTTTTCATGGGTCAGAGCTCACATATGATATCTCCTGAAACTAATTAATATGCTGGCATCAACTATGTTGGGATTTGGGTGCAAAAATCTCAATTTAAACGAGACTTTAATAAGAACGCATCATTCAGCCTTTATAGCCATTCTGAATAAACTGAGTGTAAGCCTTAGTTTACATTTACAGCAGAGGATTTACAGCCCCGGGAGCAATGTTAAAGAGCAGGACTTCACTATCTTATTTTAAACTACCACAACATTTTAGATACAAACTTAGTATCATCAGACAGAAAACAGGACCTGTGTAAAATTAATTACCTTTCCTTTATGTATCAATTTATATTGGTAAAATAGCAGGTAAAAGTAAGAATTTTGTAGTTTAATGAAAAAAGTTTTGAATAAAAAACAGAATTGTCCAAATTTTAAAATTGACGAAAAAAAACCAAACAAAAACCCGTTTGAACTATATGACAGAGTTAGTTTGTTGCTATTTCCACTTTGTTTCTTTATAGAGGGTAATTCTGCAAAGGTATATTTCCAGATCTTAATTTAAAAAACGTGTTACTAAAACCTGTGGCTTTAACTGCGTGGTACCTCCAGCCCCTCAGCCAATCTAAGGGTAATTTTACAATGCTTCAAAAATGTAATTTATCTTAGGACATTTAAATTATCCCATTTAAACCTAAATAAACCGAGTGAATTAAATACTAGTTTTTAATTAGATAATGATTAGTTAAGTCGTGAAGTGGTTCTCGTATCCATCAGACTCACCTAATCTGCCGGTTTTAATACGTCCCCCACTTCTCCCAGTCGCTTCCAGTATCCGGACATTATTGAACCCAGATTTAACGAGCCTGTTAGCTGCTGCTATGCCAGCGATACCACAGCCTACAACTACAATATTTACATTCCTATTCCCAGCCATAGCTGCACACTTTCTCTGAAAAGCCTCAGCTTCCTACTTCCTCCTGACCACATTGTCGACGGAAATACGTACTGGCTAAGACTTTCAAAATAAAGCAGCTCGCTATTTTTCCCAACGTTGTAACTCAAATAAATACGTGTGTATTTTTTATTTCTGTTACATTTCCTAAATTTCATATCCATTTAATCCCCCCCCCCCCTTCCACACACGCACAAGGAAAAACACAAATGCTGGATTAATATGGATAACAAATTTAATGTCTTTGTAGAAAACCCTAATTTTATAAACCTCTCCCAAAGTAATGTAGCAGTAAAATATTGGAGAAACAGACATATATCAACCACAACAGATATGTCTTTAGTTATCCTAATTCAACATTGATTCATACTGTATTTAGTCTAAATTGTTGTACATTTTAAAGCTCTTTTGTCCTTACAGTTCCTGTAAGCCTTGTCTGCTCAAAAGAAACCTCTTTCCAGATGTTCCCTTTACTTTGCTACACATTCCCATTCACAAATAGTGTCAACATTAACATTAAATTACATTTCCCACCTTCACCTAACCCTAACCACTGACCAAGTTTCATCAAATCCCAGTCTGATTAACTCCCAATTAGTGTACCCCACCATATTTGTAACTTGCTACAGATTTTCAGCCATCACTTACTACAGCACCTGTGTACAAAAATGCGTGGTTTTGGTGCATTCTAAGAAATGGATTGGAGTTCCTTCTTATAACAAAGATAAGAATGTTTTCTATCTGATTTCATTTAATCACAAAGATAAAACTGATGATTTTATATTGGGTAGGTTTGGAATCTTTATTTTTTTTCCAAATCATGGGGACATGTTAAAGGATAGTGAGAGATGAGTCTGTCGGCTTCTCTCCATCCAGAGAGGAGAGCTCCATGGAGGCTGGAGTAGTAGCAGGGATGAGTCGCCTCTCCAGCAAACAACACCTGCAGGGGCTGAAGCACAACCATAATTATTTGGATAAAAATATGTTGAGATTTTTATCTAAAAGGTTAATCTGTGAACCTGTTGCTCTCCTGTGGCTGGCAGGGGCTCCATCATCTTCTTAAAATCCTGTGCTGAACAGCCGATTGCTGGATGACAGTAGGATCCTAATGTCCAGGGATCATGGAACCACCTGCTGCACACGATTCTCTTTGGTTTGATGGTGCGGTCTCCTAAACACAGATAAATATGCTAAAAAACAGTCAAAAACAGCCCATTTCATAAATAATCAAATTCATATTTTTGTTAGAACAAAAAAAAGTTTAGTTCACCCAGTGAAAAATAGGTTGATTTATGATTATAACTACGGAGCCAAACACTTTTACAGTAATTTTTCCTTTTGAACTTTTCCACATTATGTTAAAACCAGATGCTTAAATGTATATTATTAAAATCTTAGAAAAGATAAAAACTCATAGTAAGACATTATGAAGTGGAGCAAAAATGAAAGAACAAGTTTTTAATGAATGCACCAATCTAAAAAAAAAGTGTGGCTGAAAGTTTGATTTAATAGATAAGAAACTACTGGAAAATACTAGAATCCCAGACATGAACTAGATAAAAATGTTTGATATTGTATTCATGAATATGGAAGTAAATGTACTTGTAAATTTACGTCTACACTACTGTGTATTTAAAACTGGGTGGACAAATTTAAAAAGTATGACTTGTATTTTTACTCATTCCTCCCTTTCCCACACAGCAGGACTCAAAGTGATTCCAGTTGCATGCATTTCGAGCTAAGTCTCCACTACGTTTCCACATCAAGGACATACATGTATATCTGTTCTACTCTATAAAATGGCCCAGAAGTAAATTGGTTTCGCTCTTGGTCTTTTTGATGCATGAAAAGGCTTTAATCTAAACCCCTCCACAGAAGCTTTGGTTGTGTGTTTAGAGCTGCCCTACTTGATGCCAGACTTCAGCACCAGTCTCCAGTCTATGACCACCTTTAATAGGTTTACTTCCAGTACTGCCCTGTAAAAAGCCCTATGTTTCTCACAAAGCCTCAAGGTTACAAAGAACATCACATTGGGTTAATATGTGACAATTGACCCCAGTCCTAAGAAAAAACGTAATTCTTAAATTGCTTGTAAATACCATATATGTATAACTCCATTAGGAGATTTTTTTTTAAATTACTTTAAAAGCAGTATTAAAAAAACAGTGTTCAAAAAACAATAAAGGAGCAATGTCTCTTATTTTTCTCAACATTTAAGATGTAAGGATCACCTGTGAAAGTATGTATGAGCTCTGTGATAGAGCGCCTGACTTCCTGCTCAGGAAGTGTCTCCATGTGCTCCGCCTCGTGTCCAGAAATCCAACCGCAAAGAACATGGCTGCCTCTGTGGGGTTTATCGTCAACATAAGGTTGGTTATGTCACTGCTTTGTGTCCTCGATTGTTAAATATTAAGCAACTTTTGTTGCTGACCTTTCAGAGGGTTTCACCACAGTGAACGAAGAGATCTTCCTGATCCAGTTTTTGCCTATTTCCAACACATGATCTGAAATTTTTTCCTGAAAAACAAACAAAAAAAACCAAAAACAAAAACCATAAACTCCCAAACATATATAAACATATAAATTTGCTATAAATTAAATACCAATACAGAACCGTGATCAAGCCTTAAAGTGTTTGAATGTCAAGACTTTGACTGCATTTAATAAGAGTAAAATATTCTTTTTGTAATGAATACTACAATAAAAAGAATGTCAAGACTTTGACTGCATTTAATAAGAGTAAAATATTCTTTTTGTAATAAATACTACAATAAAAAGAATGTCAAGACTTTGACTGCATTTAATAAGAGTAAAATATTCTTTTTGTAATAAATACTACAATAAAAATCTTTAAACATAGTAGTTTTACAAACCTCATCATCCCACAGAAGATAGATGATCTCACAGTCCGCATCCCACCAAGGAGATTCAAACTCAACATGGATTTTGTCGCATGTTCCGAATCCTATTTTATGAATTGATCGAAGCTTCTGAGCAGGAAGAGAAGGCGAGAACAGAGTAGAGTGGTGCTTCTTTAAGTATCCTTTATGAAAACAAAGAAAAACATTTAATATTTTTTATAAGCTTTGATTAGATGCTTAAAGCAATCTGTTAATTTGCAATAACAAATATCAGGTTAAAACAGATGAAAAGAAAAAGCTTTAAATACATAAACAAAAGAGGTTGACTCTATAAAATCTGCTTTCCCATTCATATCAACTGGTATGCATATTGCTATGAATATTTGTAGCATTATATTAACATTTATCTGGATTTTAAATAAATAGGAAAAAAATGTAAGAAATCCTAACTGCTAAATCCGATTTCCGTTAAAACAACAATTTTGTAGTAAAATAATGAGTTAATGAGTGAAAAGAAGCCCACCAAGAGACACAGTCACAATAACATGATCAGCAGTAATCCTCTCCCCATCTTCACATTCTACCACCACAGCATTCACTTCATTCTTTCTGTTGTTCCAGTGAATGCAGCGCACAGGCTGACTGTAGGACACCAAGTCAGCCGGGAGCTCTGACATTAGGTTGCTTACTAAGTCCTCTGTGCCACTGCAAGACAATAGCATATAATCAGTCAGACTTTGACTCAGGCGGAGAAAAACAACATATTAACAGTTCGTAGACAGAGAAAAACTATAGAAATAAGTTAGGTAGATCAGTATCTGTGAGGGCTCAAACCTATTGTGATCCATGTTTGGATATTTCTTTATTCAGTTCATCTTTTGAGATTAATCTGAAAACTGATAAAATATGTGAAGTTGAAATCATTAGAGGAATAAATGGTCGCAAAGCACAAGACTGCTATCTATGCTAAGAGGGATTGCTGAAAAGTTTAATTTGAAGCAATCAGACTTTAGATAGACAACTTGCAAACTGATATGTGAATCTGAATTAGACTGTTGTAGTAAGCTTTTGTAATTGAATTAGTTTTTTTCTCTAGAATTGTGTTGTGATGGTATAATTCAGATTGACTTTGTCGTATGTTTAATAAGAATTGGACTTGTTTATCTTATACACTGCCTTTCGATGATATTTACTGGGAAATGGCACAAAAAAAACATTATTACTTCCCTTGCAGGAGCAGTAGGTAGTTATTGTAAAAATATAGTTTTTACATGTCTGCTAAAACTGTCAGTATGCACTGACAGTAAAATTTGAGACACAATTTATAAAAAAATAAATAAAACAATAAAAAACAAGCTTCTTTAGCTCCTCACAGCAGCTCTACTACCACTTAAGAGAAATACGCCACAAAAACAATGAATCAGAGTCAGGATTGTCTTAGCCAAGCTTCAATGTAAAGCATATCACATTCTCTTCTCTTCCTGCCAATCAATGAGCCATAACTGTTGGTCTGTAGTCATTGGTAGCCCTATTTACAAACCAGTTAATCTTGCAAGGGTCACAAACCTAGGGAAGGTGCAGTCTACTCCTTTTATACTTTCATACATAGAAAATCCAACTAGATCCAGCTCCTCCATAGAGTGTGTTGCACTTGAACAGCACTCCTCCTTTAGCATGGTATTGATGGCACCAAGAAGCAGCTTCCTAGTGCTCTTATCTTTGTCTTTCCACCTCTTTTCTGCTCTCCTTCGTACCTGTATGAAGGATGAAAAATAAGCTTAAACACCTGAGAACCTTAATACATTTTTTTGTGCTTTGGAAAGAAAAGACATTATATATTTTGAACAAAACTGTACCTCAGATTTAATGAAATCTCCAACACTTGGCCAGGATCTTGGTTTGTGAGTTTTGGCTTGTGGAGTATTTTGTAGAAGCTCATCAAACAGCTCAAGTGCAGGGTTCATGATTTCAGGATTCACCTTCTGACCTAAAATTCATGAAATTCACCAGAATGATTTTTTTTTTCTCCAGAGTGCTATAGATTTTGTTTCATTTGGCTTGCGAAAAGTAACTTGCTTGTGATCCTCTCACCTGAACTGGTGAACCAGTTGGGAACCAGAGGAGGATCTTCACAGACATCTACAGACTGATTCTCTGGATCGAGGGCTTTAGGGTCCAGGAGGTTAAAGTCACGGGCCAAACAAAACACTGGGTTCTCCTCAGAAGGACCGTGGATAAAAGCTGCACCAATCTCTATAGTGGTATTACCTATGGTAAGATGTATTTAAACTGTTAACAGAATAAGTTTGTTTTAAAAAGCAGATCGATCACTATTGTTAAAAACTTTAAGCCATAAAACTAGTTATAGTTTATTCTTTTGGAGCTAGCGTGTCTCTGATTTTGATTGTCATTTCTTGCGATTTTATTTTCATTTGATTTCTTCTTTTTTGTTATTGCAAACATCCAGGGAGTAAAGACGAAAATTCTCTGAGGAATAAAAACTTTAATACAACATATCTACACTTAATTAAGGCAGTGTAAAATAACATATGTCTATCTTTGCACAAAACAAATGCAAGAAACAAAATATTTGAAAAGCTTTAATATGGACATGAAAGATACAGTTAGACCATTTAATAAATGTCATAAATTGAGTGTAACGAAGTAATGATTCAAATCATTTTCAGTTTAATTCTTTATTGTAAATCAAAATCGCATGAAGCAAAGAAGAACAAAGATTACAGTTCATAAAAACAAATACTCTTTACTAAGGCACTGAAGGGATTTCCCTTAAAATAAATAAATATGTATCAATAAGACTTCCCAGTCTCCTTACCCAGTTTGTATGTTTTAATTCGTCCTCCGCTTCTTCCGGTTGCTTCCAGTATCCGGACATTAGTGAACCCAGATTTAAGGAGTCTTTGAGCCGCTGCTATCCCTGCTATCCCACAGCCTACTATCACTACTTTTGCGTCCACACATCTAGCCATAACTCCTTCAGATTAATTTATTTAAAGTGTTTTCTTCTTTTCTTGACTCTCCAGACTTCTGCTTCACTGCTCTAAAAGACAAGCACTTTAAATGTACAGCTTTATGGGCTATTAGGTCTATACAATCTAGCTTTCTAGGAAAGTGACTAAGAGGTGAACTGATGAAGAACAAACATTAGCTACACCTGTTAATATCCGCCCAAAGGCTGTATGGTTGTTAAAAGTGACTCATGTCCATAAAATGTCTCTGTTAATGCCACAGTGAATATGGTTTAAGGTTGGACATTAGACAGCCATTCACGCAGGTTAAACCTCTTCTTCGCTCCTGAAAAACCTGTTCTTCACTCCGTTTAAACCTATTTTTCGCTCCGGTCAAATCTCTTCTTAGTTCCGAGTAGACCGATCTGAGAAAGCAGTTCCAACACTTAGAGGTAAAGAAGCGGCGATACAAAACGGCTAGAGCGTGTACCAACTTCCTGCTTTCAAAATAAAAGTGCAGGCCTACCTTTTAAAGCTGGTAAGCTATATAGGTAATATGTTATTATTTAGCCTACCCTATATATAAAAATGTACTTAAAACAGGCCTATTTAAATATTTGATTTGCAAAAATGAAAGGTGTATCTCAAGAAGCTAGCGGAGTATCATGATCCCACGCAAATTTAGAGACAGTCCATCACAAACCTGAAAACCATTGAGCAAAATCCCAATTTTAACACATAAAACTTACTCATAAAACATTTTAGACACTAAAAGTGCATAAATAAAAGGCCTGATTCTTGAAGCTAGCGGGGTACTATGACCCCACGTTTGAGTCGATCATATGAGCTTGAAGCTATTGAGCAAAAATGCCAATATTTTCATATAGAAATTACAAAAAATAGTTACAAATTTCAAATACAATCATATCTTATTAAGTCAGTGTAGTACTGTGATCCCACACTGATTTTAAGTGAATGGATTACATGAACTCCCTTTTCCCCTCTTTGTTTTTATTTACTAGTGCTTATTTTTAGTAGTATTTAGTGTTTGTAGAGATTGCTATATATCATATATTACATATATATATATTATACCATGGTATTTTTATCTATGTTTTTTCTGGTTATTTTATACAGTGAACGGTTTATCACTCAGGCCAGATTCACTTGACAGTTGAATGAATAGAGACATTGTCTTTGGTTGGAGATTAATAACTCTTCCGATAGCCATAGTCTAAATTTCTAAATTGGTAAAAGGTAACCAGGTTCTAACAGCCAATCTAGGAGCCCCACCTTGAGTAAAAGGCAGATTACAGTTATAATCATTTAAATAATAATTAATTGATTTTACCCAAGATTCTGAATGACCTATTAATAAGCTATACCTTTCAGTTCTAGTTACTTAATATATTCATAATCTTATGTTAAAATATCACAAGATACACCTTTTATTTTCACATTTTATATCAATAAATATTTTTAAACTAATTTCAATAGGTAAATATTAGCATTTTATCTAAAAAAAATTCTAGGTGGTGATATGTATATTAAAAAATTAGTGTGGGATCAAAGTACTCATTTGGCTTCATGAGATGCACATTTTCTTTTTTTTATTCAAATGTTCAAATATTTTAATTTTATTTTTATATGTAAATATAAGAATTTTTGCTCAATAGCTTCCAGTTCATGTGATCAATTGACTCTAAATCAGTGTGGGATCATAACATTCCACTAGCTTCAAGAGTTATACCTTTTATTTTTTGCATTTTAAGTCAATTGTCATATGTACATTTTGGCATTTTACTCAATAGTTTCCAGGTTTTCCGATGTTTTGACTCAAAATCAAGGTGGGATCTTGGTACTCCATTTGCTTAATGAGACACACTGTTTATCTTTGCATATCAAATCTCTAAATGTGTTTTTATTTTTTATATATAGACTAAATATTAAAGTTTTAGTTAGATAGCTTATCAGCTTCGAAAAGTAGGCCAACTCTTTTATTTTGAAAACAAGAAGTCCGTAGATGGAAAACGAAGTTGCCGCATTTTTACTGTAAAGTCTGTAATATGGATGCATTTGAAGTGGTGGAGCGGCTTTCTCTAATTGAAGTATATATACCCCGAACAAAGAAGAGGTTTAACCGGAGGGAAAGTCTGTCGAATATCCAACTTAAAACTACCATTGCAGCAGTAACTTCCAAACATCACATCACATTGCTTTAGTTCAATTTAATTTAGTTCAATTCAATTTGATTCGATTGAATTCAATTCAATTGAATTCAATTCAATTCAATTCAGCTTATTTATATAGCACCAATTCACAGCAAATTTAATCTCAAGGCACGTTACAGACACAATTCGCCCAGATCATACAGTCAGATTGGTTCAAAGTTTTCTTTCTAACATAACTGTTAACTTGCTCCACACAGGCGCCTCCTCCTGGAAAGACACAGCCAGGCAGATGAGCTCAGGACCAACTCCCATGTCAGAGGATGAAAGAGAGCACATACAGTTAGTCACAGTAAGAGAAACAGGATACACTGAAAAACAGGCCAAGTTCCAACATCTGTAACAAAAGTGTTGATGGCAGCAGCACAGCTGATATTTCAAACCAGGATGAAGTCAGAGCTGAACAGGACCAAACCAGATGAAGCTACTTTAAGAAAAAAAGCAGAGAGTGTACAAAGCACAAAAGTTCAAACATAAAACCTTGGGATTTCAAGAAACACCACAAAATTATTTAGTTTTCTCTAACATTATTATTCTATTCCATTCTCTTGTCAAAATGTTTTGCCCGGGCTATACTGACACCTAGTGGACACCACCCAACAGAGCAGGCAGTTATACCAAGTTGCCCTTTTTAATTAATAATGGGAAATTAAAAATTGAAATTTAACTATCCAACAAAGTCAGTAGATTGTATCAATTCTTCAAATGTATCTCCCATCCAGAAAAACACAGTCAACAGTGAGGGATTGCTGTTGAATTAATGATTCAATGCGATCAGCTGGTTTTCCTTAGATAGAAAACTTTTAACTAATCTGACTGTGATTTGATTGAATTGTCCTTGTAAAGTGCCTTGAGATGACATGTGTTGTGAATTGGTGCTATATAAAATAAACTGAATTAAACTGAACAGTGGAGAGGAAAAGAAA
>JAUZNJ010021196.1:0-17123 GCA_034780135.1 Jordanella pulchra | reverse complement strand
GTTTTACAGCATGAAATGTCTGAATGAGTGCTCATCCAAGACTGGTGATTCCATACTTTTTGCCAGGGGTTGTACACAACTGTTTGATCAAAATAAATACGTGTAAAAATGAAGCCGCTTTTATTTGGCTTTGTTTCTACATGTGCTCAGCGTATTTTTAAGGCCTGATTTCAAAGATTACATAATGAAGCCCCAAAAGGTTTATCTTTTAATCTTGCTAAAATGTGATCTCTTTGTTAAAGAAAAACAGTAGCTTTTATGATTAGTTGAGGAAACGT
Source organism: Jordanella pulchra (assembly GCA_034780135.1). Lineage (NCBI taxonomy): Eukaryota > Metazoa > Chordata > Actinopteri > Cyprinodontiformes > Cyprinodontidae > Jordanella > Jordanella pulchra. The sequence continues at coordinate 16,845 of JAUZNJ010021196.1, read as the reverse complement.
GTAGAGTTTATCCAACTTCTGACCCTGATCTTCAAATGCTCCAGGAAAAAACAGCCTGATCTCATGAAAGTGTTGGCCAGTTATTGGCATAACATCCTGCAGTTAATTTGTTCAGCATTGGAATTGTAACATGAAATTTTAAATGTGAAGAGAAAGCAGAGATAAAATCTTATATAAATCTTTTTCCAAAATGCTTTATTTCACAATACATTATTATTGTTGTCATAACACATAATATTTCTAAGAGTATTTCACCAGCCACCGTTTAATCAGAGAGGTAAAAAACAAGAAATGATTCAGTTCTCAGGAATTCCTTTTTATGAGATTATTGTCTTTTATATTGAAAGGAAATTGTCTCATTTAATAATAAATCCCTACAGCACTTAACAAAATTGTATGACAGCTGACACTAATTTTCTTTTTTATGTATGTCTTCTAACACAAACTTCACTCTTGTTTCCTGTTGTCTGTGTCTGTTTGTCTATATGTGTCTCCTTTGTCGATCTTGGTCTCTTGTTGCATCCTTTCTTTGATTCCTCTATTTCTTGACCCTTTTCTTCATTTGAGATTTCCTCTTTTCTTTTCCTTTATCTTTTTTTAAACATTTTTGTGCATATTTCTCTTTGAAAACATTTCTGTGCATATGTCCCCTTTAATCTCCACCATCATTCTTCCTTAACTCATAACATTGACTAAAAACATTCCTGGATCTGTTTTTTTTTTTTTTGCAAAAATTCTCTTTCTACATTTTGTCATTTCTTTTCTTTATTTGGTCTCTGTTTTCCTTCATATTTTTGTTTCCAAAAACTTACACCAATTCTCTTATAATTGTTTATTTAATTTCACTTTCTTGGTTATTAATTACTCATCTTGCTGCTTGGTGTCCTCTTCTCTTGTATTTTTGTTATTCTTGTCTATCAACCATTCTCATTTAATGTCCTGTTATTCATGATTTTCTTTATTTCTCCATTAACTTTGTTGTATCTCATCAACTGTTCCCTGCCCATACCATTATTTTCTCTTCAAATGCTCTCCATGTTTTGTTTACCCTCCACACATTTTCCCACTTTTCCTTCCCCTTCTGGCCTTTCTTTCTCTCTCTCCAGCTTGCAGCCTTGCAGCAGAGCTCTTTGCTTCGGAAGGTGAAGCGAACCCTGCCCAGCCCTCCTCCAGATGAGACTGCTACATCAGCTCACCTGACCATGATGACACCTGCCCAACAACAGATCTACCTGTCCTCTGTGCCCAGCCTCAAGCCCAGCTCAAGGTCTGGCCTGGCTGCTAAAGCCAGCCTCCTCAAAGATCTAACTCACGAGCTGAAGGCCGTGGAGCAAGAGTCTACCAAGCTTAGAAAGCAACAAGCTGAACTGGAGGAGGAGGAGAAAGAGATTGATGCTAAGCTGCGATACTTGGAACTGGGAATTCATCAGAGAAAAGAGACTTTGGTGAAGGAGAGGGAAAGAAGGGACATTGCCTACCTAAGATGTATGGGGGACACCAGAGACTATATGTCTGACAGTGAGTTGAATAACTTGCGCTTAGCAGCTGCTGCTGCATCTCATGAGACAAATGGGCTACTAACAACAAGACCAAGCACTGCTCCACTTAGCCAATTTACTAGCGACCTCAACACAGCAGCCCAGTACCCACCAACCTCATCTTTCCTCTCCTGTCAATATCCCCAGAGCCAACCAGCAGCACCATCCCAGCAATCAAGTGTGTCATACCAGTCATCTACATTTAATCAGCCTCCTTACCCAACAGTGTCACAGTCACAGGCACTTCCACAACCCATGACCCTTCAGAGCCATGCCCCTCCTCCTGGACCTACCTATCAACCTCAGACATCCTATCCTTCTCATACCTACCCTCAAGCTCAGCCCCCATACCCCCAAACAGACTCGGGGTTACCATCTGGACCTCAACCTCAGCCATCATCTGGGCCTACGGGTTTTGGTCCTGCACCACCTGGTCAGCCACCATACCCCACCCACAGCTCACCTTATCCCAGTGCTGTGTCCCCCTACCCCACCCAAACGACACCATACCCAGGGCAGCCCCAAGCTGATATTCTGACAGTTCACCCTGGAAGACCCAGACAGACATCACTTGCTGAACTTGAGCATAAGATGCCAACCAACTATGAGACTATCAGCAACCCAACAGTTGTGGTCACCACCACTGCCCAAGATGCTACCTTTTCATGTGCAGCTCCAGCCTATGGTCCATACACAGGAACAACAACCCTGGCAAGCTCATATGGGCCTTATGGATCTGCACCTGTTTCTAACAGTTATGGTGGTTACTCCACTGTGCCTCCAAGCACTTATGGTCCATATACAACAACACCAGCTGGTTCTTATGGTCAGTACACAACAACTACGGCTAATACTTATGGCTACACCACCACCACAGCCAGTTCTTATGGACAGTATACTTCAACTGTTTCCAATGCCTATGGGCACCCTGTAGACAGTCCTTCCACTTACAGCACATCGGAAGGGATGTATGGGGCTCCTGGTTTAGAACAAAACATTCCAAGGAACTACATGATGATTGATGATGTAAGCGAGCTGACGGCAAAGGACGGGCTGGGCACGACAGCAGGGGACATGATGCATCATGGCAGTAGCGGGCGTTACCCTGGTGACATCCATGGCCATAGCACCACATCTGGCAGTACGACGCGTGGGGGAACTGGCAGCTCACCCTACGGCAGGGCACCTGAGGAGGAAGCAGCGATGCAGGATGAGCTGTACGACCACCATGGCAGGGGTAAGAGCAGCTACAGGCATGGACCTCTAGGGGGCAGCAGCAACGTGAGCGCTAGCATGGGTGGGGGATCCCCCTATTTCTATGACTACGACTACAAACTTACTGGCATCCGCTCCGGGGTACAGAAATCTTTGGCATCCTCCAGAAGCCTTCTGGCTCCTGCTGTCATGTCTTCCAAGCGCAGCAGCAAGCACAGGAAGCTGGGGACTATGGAGCAGAAAATTTCAAAGTTTTCCCCCATAGAGGAGGCCCGAGATGTGGAAGCAGATTTGGCCTCCTATTCTACAGGTGAGGCTTATCCCTCATCACACATTCGAGGGCGACAGCTGATCGAGGATTATGGATTCAAAAGGAGTGCTTTCAATGGTACCAGTGGCACAACTCATGGAAGTCGATACTATGGTATGATGGTGGATGAGGACGATCGGATTTACTACACCTCTTCTGGCCGCTCCCGTTCCCATGGCTATGGCATGGACAAGATCTCAGCCAGAGATTATCATAATTATCGAAGCAGATCCTACGAGAGAGATGACCGTTCCTACCGTTCTGGCTACAGAGGACGCCATCCAACTCGGCAGTACTCTGAGGAGGAGAGTCCATTCAGCCCCTTGGGGAAATTCACGGGTTCTGGGAGATCTTCAAGCTTAGGTCGTGACCCATATGACAGTCACAGCAGTAGATATTATTACTATTATGGCAATTATGGTTCCAGTCACTCGCTTCCAGATGTTCAAGACCATATACGGGACCTTCCTCGGACACATGTCTACAAATCGGATGATACATACATTATTGATGATTATCATTGTGCGGTATCGGACAGTGAAGGTAAATGTGGGAGCTACATTCCCACAGTCTCACTACCTACTACTGCTCCCACCGTTTATCTAAACGTCCCCCACCCACCCAGAAGCTAGGCTTAGAAAGATAACAAAAAAGCAAAGGACACAGATAGCTGTTGCATGCCAGTATTTTCGTCATCCAGAGAGTTACTTGGAGCTCTATGAGTCATGGACTGCTGTCTGTCTGTCTGCCTGTCTGTCCGTCCTTCCGCCTGTCCGTCCAGCCGTTTCTTTATCCGACACTCGCATGGTTCTTCAGCGTGGTCGTCTTTGTCTTCACAACTCTGACTGCCTTGAGAGGTCTTTGCACGATGACAATAGTTTTTCTTCAACAAGTTATTGGCTCTGTTTTGTTGTTAATGTGTTTTAATTTAAGAAATATATGTCCACACTGCAAAAATTTTGTCTGAACAAAATTTACTTACTCAAATCAAAATTTTTCATTGAATGCTTCATTTCAGTCTTCCATCATCACTAACTATGCAAAGAGAAACATCCAAATTATTGGAAAGTTTCTTCTTGCATTTGGTGAGTGGCTAAAACTTAAAACAAAAATCATGTGTACCCGACAGTTTTGCAGTGTTTATGATGTCATGTTTAACTTGTGTTGTACTCTGTACAGTAAATATGTGCATGAGTGTAAAACTTTACTTTTTGCCTTTCTTTCTGTGTCTTCCCCACCTACTTTTCTTTTGCATGCGATTTGTCTTCCTTTTGCCCTCTTCCTTCTTACAGCCTGCATGCCGCTCTCTCCAAACGACATGGAGATTGATTGTGATCTGCTCTCGGTTTCCAAAGCCTACCATCTGGGCCAGGAAGAAACTGACTGGTTTGAGAAACCACGCTCCAGTTCCCGACACTACGGAAGCAGCCACTCTGGAAGGAGTCGGCATGGTATTAAGCACACCTACCATGATTATGATGAACCTCCTGAGGAGGATCTGTGGCCGCAGGATGAGTACAGTCATGGCGGTCGGCACTCATCATCACGTGACCACAGGCACCATGGCAGTTCTAGCCGCCACTCTTCCTCCCGTCACTCAGATGAGCCGAGATCCTCAAGGTCATCTAAGGGGCATCCAAAAGATCCATCTATGCGCCATGACCCCTCAGGACGTTCTTCATCATCAGGAAGGCGTGGTGAGTCCAGGTCTGGAGGGTATCACTCTTCAGACTACTCCAGGGATCCATCTGGACATCATCATGGCCAAAGATCTTCAAGGCAGGGAGATCCACACAGGTCCTCACGCAGCAAGTCCCAGGGCCAAGTAGATATGCAGGGACAACAACCAGGTAAATGTGGTAAATCTCTTAATCTGCTAAATTAACTGACTTTAATTCAACAAATTAAATTATACTGAGCAAGCAACTTGCTCAATTTAATGGTTAGCTAAAGTTTAACCAATATCCACATCTTTATACATGTATCTAAATTTTTTCTTTTAATGATGTAAAAAACAGCTTGTTTTTTAAATATTACAAATTTATGAAAGCATCAGTGCTTTGTCCATGCTTTTATCTAATGTACCAGTCTGGCAAAAAAAATATGACTGCGTGCATACTGTGTTAGTTCCTCTTTTTCTTGCAAACAACTTTGCAAAATTGGGAATTGAGATCCTTTTAGATTACTCTTTCTAGGAATTGACCTTTACAGGTTTGCTATGGCTGAGGCCATACAAGTCCAATCCCCGAAATGTGCTGCCGATTTTTGGGGGCTGATACTGTAAGCCCATACTGCTTTTTCGTCCTTCATTTATATTATAAAAATGACAGGTGATTTGTGAAGACCCACTTCATTCTCACCTTACTAAAGCCAGGAACCCCCCCAATGCAGATAATAACATGAAGAAAATTAACTTCAACAAAATGAAAATATGAACAACCTGCATGTGAACCACAATATGGTGCACAGCCCATATCTTTTATTGCTTGGTTTAATCTTACAAGTCTTAAAACCTTTTTAATTTCGCAATACCAAATGCATAGGGTAAAACCTTGCAGGACCCAGGATCCCATGAGACTACCCTTTTGATGATTTAAGAGGAAAACGTGATCATTGAGGGGGGGTCATTGGCTGCACTTTTATTTTATAACTAAAAGGGGTTACAGTCCACTAAACCCTTGATGATGTACTGTGCTACCTAGCATCAAACTGTTAGCAGATTCTTTTAGTTAAGAATGACGGCTTTTCCCCATAACTTTTAATTGCATTCCTGTACTAGAATGGGTTTTTATTTTGGTATTTTTATTTTAACATCTTGTGTATTAATTCACCACCTTTTTTTATAGAATAAGGAAAACAGAAAATACGGAGAGGTCTTTGATAAATTAGGTACACTCGAAAATAACTCCTGCCAAGGGAATCTAAAGTACTAAAGGCCAAAAAATCTTACATAAATTAAAAAATAAGATGTTAGGAAATGTGCTTCTTCATGCTCTCTCTAACAGGTGCAAACTTCTTAGTTGATTTATACCGTCTTTAAGGTCCCCCGTTGTCTTTTTTTGTCTAAAACTGTTTCTGCTTCAGGGTTTATTATTTCTTAAAAATGCAAACAGTGTTAAATTAAGTAATCATTTTTGGTATTAGAGCTTTTTTTCTGCTAGAGTTTTATGTTTAATAAACAGTTTTTCAATAGAATATACAGTAAGTTAAAGGGGGGGGGACTCATAATACTATTTTAAAACATTTAGTCTTGATCGCATTTCTTTGACGTCTTGGCTTTTTTGACAAACCAATGAGATTACATGGGAATTTTATAATCTGCATGAGGCCTTTTCCAAGATGCTTACAATCTAGTGGAGCCACCAAAGAAAGCACTTTTCCTAGACTTTGACTTCATGCGTTGGGGAAGTAGATAAATGTAGGAAAAACCATCAAAATGTCTCCCCTCTTTTTGATAGGATCATGAACCATGCTAGAACCAATGTGCACGAGAGAGCTTTGCAGGTTTATGAATCTGCTTTGATCTGCTTTCTGATCCTAGAAAAAGTCCCTGTTCTGAGGTAATATTTAATAGACCACACTTTTCAGGTTAATTGTGTTGCCTTTTATAGTCAACAATTCCCCAGGGATCAATACTATATAAATTAACACTATTGAGTGTAACATTTTAAAGGATATGTTGATGCTGAAGGCAACATCATGGACGTACTCTTTAGTAGTTTATTAACTAAATTATTAGCTTGATCTTTGCTTACAGCATTTGTTCTTTATTAAGATTATAGCCCTGCTTCTTTTGCTCAAATGTTTCAGTACAAAAAGAAAATGTGATTGTGATATAAGTGAAATAAAACCCACATTGTATCAGTCGTTTTAGTTTGGCAAGAGAATACCTTACCAAATGACTTTTTACTGATTTATTCTGGGGTTTGTGTACTGTGCCATCATACAGGTCAGGAAGGATGTAGTTCAAAAGTTTACAGCAGGTTTATTTTGTAAAAATATATGCAGAAAAGAGATATCTTACTGTGCAGGGTTAAACAAGATCAGCAACAAGCCAATGAAATCTTTGGATTAGGTGCAGAAATCCAGTTCAGTTTGAACAATCTGTTGACTAAGAAAAGCTGGGCCCATATTTACAAAGATTTTCAGAGTTGTCTAAAAAAAAGCTCATATATTGTCCTAAAAAAACTGCCATGGTATGAGAGTGTTTCAGATCGTTACTGAGAGGGACTGTAAGCAAGGAGACATCAGAATCTCTTTATCTCGCTAAGAAGGCGTAACTGACCCTGTAGCTATATCTAATGCTGTCTTCTAAGAGCTGTTATTCATTGATACAAGAAATGTAAAAAAATCTAAGCACAGATGCTTTCTTAGTAATTAATAAAATCTCATAAAATGTATGCTTTATCAACAAACATAACCCATTATAATGAAATTTAGCTAAATTAAATTCTTATACAGTATTAAAATGTTTGAATGTACTTTTGTTTCATTTATTATTATCTACCTTATGTTTAATCCTATTGCTGGTTATTTTACTACTTCATGCATTTGAGATTAAGATTCACTCATCTGTCAGTATTTTACTGTAATTGCCTTCCTATTTATGCCATTAAATAAGCAAAATGACCAGTAATTTTTTAAAGCGAAAAAAAGGTGAAGAAAAAAATTTAAATGAAGAGAGAAAGAAGGCCTCTGTTAGCTCAGCACCAGGAATAGAATGGATGGTATTTGATTTTATTTGATTTCAAATTCAAGGTTCACAAAAGACACATAACTATCAAACACAATACCTAGTGATAGAGACATTATAATGTAGAGCAATTCAGTTTTTTTACATCTTTCTTCTATGTAGGCTTTACTATTTAGTGTATGTTATTGTTAGATTTCTGTGTATTTATGCCCTTAATTTCTGGTCAAGGTGCTTTTTGAATAGCTTTTATCTGACCGAGGTAAAATGACTACGAAAAATCTAAGACATTGAGAAATTCTACGATTTTTCTTAAAATGACGTCACTGAAGGCTACTTTTAGTCTCTGCGCTTTGCGTGAATCTGGACCCTGGTCTTTGGAAATGGCTTTTTTTCCAAGGGATACTCGGAATAACCGTTACAGTTGCCCAAACATGGAAGCCAATAACTTTAACCAAATGAGAATCTGTTTCATTTTCCTTTCACTTCACAATCATGGAATATGTTTCGTTTAGCAAAAATCCTAATAGAAAGTAATAAAGCTTAGAAACAATGCTTTACCAAGTCTACTTATATTGACTTGATATTCCATAAAGAGATAGATTATCTTTTTTTTAATTTGTGAATTTATTTACTCTTTTTTTTTTTTTTTTTTTTTTTGTAAGATGAATCAGTGTTGGACTAGTTTTAGTTTAAAGAAAACCTTTTATCTCCATATAGGCTCCAGGTCTGGCAGCAGCTCTGGAAGAGGTCAGGGCTCTGCTGGTGGGCCTCCAGGATCAGGACGACAAGGAGGACCCGGGTCCCAGACAGATGGGTCCCAAGGACAGAGGGCTCAGCTCCAACAACAGGCCCAGACATCTGCAGCCAGACCAGGACAACCTGGCACAACAGCAACCACAGGCCTTCAGCAGCAGACCCCAACCCAAGGTCAAGGCATGGGCATGGGCATGGGTCAGGCACAGACAAAGCCAGGACAAATGGGACCAGCTGGCGGGCCTATGGGGCAGGCTAGGCCAACAGGTGCAGCAGGACCCACACCATCAACCATGGTGAGTAGTACAAGACAAGTCAAAATCACACTTCTCAAATAGGATCATAGTTAGCTTTTTCCCCTCAAATTTTGGTTTTCCGTTAGAGATACACCAAACAGAATTGTGTGTCCTATTACCTATAATTAGTTTTTTTAAAGATTTGACCTGTCACATATTTACAAAATGTCATATTATTTTCAGTCACTATGAAAAAATGTATAGAATGAAAAGCTTGGTTCATTAATGATACTGGAAGACAAAGGCAAACCCATGAGTATAAAAGCAAACTTGGGTTTACCCTGTCCAACCTTTCTGTTATCAGCTGAAAGTCACATTCGCTCTTACAGGTTGAATGAACCTCTCAAATAAATCAACATGAAAAATTTATTTATTTTTAGAATAGCTTCTTGTAGCTTTGTGCTTCCAAAATTTCATTCAAACCACCTCTCTGATTGTAAAAACTATTAATTCTTACATTGAAGTAGGTTAGTGTGAAAACAATGTTGTTAAATCAATAGTGCAATCAAGAGAAGAACTTTTCTGACATCTAGTTATTGTTTTTTGAAAAGCTTAAATTATTTGTTTATTCATAAGTTATATCAAGGTCCTTTTCTTTATCAAGTCTTTTTTTGCTATCTGATATAAAAAAACAATTTATCTTCGGTCTTTCACTCCTACATTTTAGGTTGATAAGGTCAACTCTCCTGTTTTGCTGTCCCTCTGTTTTTCACTATGCTGCATCCGAAAAGGGTTTCCCAGACGCCACCTTGTCCTATTTTGGAGTTTATTGAAATTCTGATGTGCCTCTTGCTGGCAGGCCTTATCTAACAGCATGATTAACACAGAGGAGGCTGATAACCCAATTTGGGTGATTCACTGTCTGCTAGATGCCCTAGAAACTGGCACTTAAAATTTTTTGCATTTACTCCATCAACTTATTTGAAACTATTTTTCAGGAGAAGTGTCAGACTGTGATGATTAAACATCATTCAGAACAGATATTTATTTTAGCTCTAGTAGGTGATCATACTACTAGAATGTGTTCTGTTCACAGAAGACCATGTTTTTTATTACCAATCCCTAATTAGTCATGATGTGGTTCCACAACTAAATGTTGTACTTTTCATACAGATGTCTGACTGCATAAGCTGGAGAACCAGAATAGATTTATATTATTTTATGGCTAAATTGTGATAGAAATGGCCCCAAACCCTTGGGAAGGAAACCAAAATAAAACTCTGTATGCTGCAAAGTGCCTTATAAGGCTTAACAAATGTGCCACTACCTGCTTTTAGCTGGGGGGGGCAAGATTAATGGAAAATAGTTTGCAATAGATAAATGTCTCTCAAGCTGAAACAATATTTTTTTCATTATTTTCTCCCACTTTTGTATTTTATCCATATTTTTAATTATAAAGTGTGCTTCTGGTAGTTTGTGAAGGCAAACATGCTGCAAACAGCCGAAATGCTCCAAAACCAAGTGCAACACAAAGGCACTACATAAAAAAATGCAGAAAATAGGAGCAAAGGGAAAGTGCTAGAGGCAACAGAAATCTGACCATTAAAAAATACGAGCAGTCCATCCAATTAGTGCAAATTGTGAAGAACACTTATGCCAAAACAGTGATGCGTCGGTGGTTGCCATGATAAGTTGTGTCCGGATAGGGTTTAGGAAGGAGCTAAGAGGTAGAAGATTCCTATGCTGCGCATAGGAGCTATAAGTCTCCCCACAGTTCTTTGCGTGAAGGTATGTAAAGGAGCGTATAGGGTAAAGTATTACAATCTCTTGTTTTAAAATAAATGTAACATATATGTACCTTTTTACGGACTTCCATCAAACCAGTTTTTTTAAACATTATATTAATGTCTTGACAGATGGTTTTAGAGCAAGTTTGCAGCTTTTTTTATTGACTTCCTGATGTTTTTCAGTACCTGCAGCAGTTCCTGCTCATTGTTTTCTCTTTGCAGGTTTTTTTTCACATTTTTTCTTATTTTTGTGAGTTTGAATCATTCATTATGTGTGTTAGCAGCACATTTGTATCTGTCAACCACCATAGTATGTGTCCTGCATCCTTACACACAAACAAAAGAATAACTGACAATCATACAGTATAGATGGATTTTTATGTGATGTTAAAGAAAGTCAGTACTGACTCAGGCCCACATCATTTTACGGTCACTATTATACTTTTGCAAGAGGAGCAGCTACACAGATTCTTACATCAGTTTACAGTTTTGAAATAATTAGATTTTTATAATGTCTAAACAATAAAACATATAAGGTTGACAACAACTTTTCTGTGCGCATAAAGGCCCCATTCGGTAAAATTCAACTTATGTTCTCTCATTGTTGCACAGAAATGAAACTAGGACTGTAGAGTAGGAGCAAAATGCCGTGCTACATTTTGACCATTTTGATTCCGTTGTTAAGATGCGTCCTGCATAGTTTCTACTGTAAAAATTGAAACTGACATTAGTTAAAAAGTAGAAGACAAGGTAGAAAGTAGACTGTTTTTAAACTAATTTGAACCAAATGCTTTATTAACATATAATTTATCAGCTGTAATTTGATGACTTTCAAAAACAAAATCATACTTTTATATATTTGATATCTAGATATATTTTTATTTGTTGTGTTAAATTCTGTCCATTATTTAAATTTCCCTTAGAGTCTGGGAGATCTGATATTTAGCAGCAGAAATGTTAGACTGACAGTTTCTCATCTATGCAGTCAGCTTTCAGTACGCAGTGACAGCTCCATAAAAGAATGTCTTTCTCTCCTCTCTACCGTTTCCAAATCTGTTATCTGTGTTTTTTTATTATTATTTTTTGCTTTCCTGTGTGTCATTGTCTAATTGCTGTCTTGTTTGAGCAGATAAATACTGGATCCCTTCATCTGTCACCCACATCTAGATTACATAACACTTCCTTTCTCCTACAGTTCTCAATATTGGAGATATTTACAGTTAAATCGAGCTAAATGCAGCTAAATTTGTCTTTTCTTCCATCAGCAGATGAAGATCGACACACCTCCAGCGACAGCGATTGGAGCAAAAGCGGCGCCTGTCATGGCCTCAAAGGCCGGCCAGCCCCCACTTACAGGCATAGGTGATTTTTAATTACAACACACACCTGCACACATTCCCACGACTCATCTTTTGCTATCCATTATATATATAAATATATTATGTGATCCTTGTTAGACGTCTTGTTTAACCAGAGAAAAATGTCTCATTATTACTTGTAGCAACCGGCCTTATTACATAAGTAACATAACAATAATGTTTTGGGATTCATAAACTGAATTGAATTCAGATATTATTTTATGTCATCTGGTTGTGAGTAACTGAAGAGTCATTAGACTCAAAAATAAGGATGAATTTTAAATCCTGAACTCACAACAGAGAAAATAAATTAAACTAAAACTTAAATATCAATAGAAAGGTGCCGTTAAATTTTTAAATAAATAAAAAAGGTATTACTCACATGTTAAACTCAACACCATACAAAGTTACCATGTTAAGCATTGAAATGTTATGAGCCGCCAAAAAAATCCAATTATATAGATTTGTGAAGATCATTCATTAATTAAAGGCAGGTAAATATTTATAAAATCTGTATCATTCTGACACCTTTTAACTACAGCTTTGTCTTGCTTTTATTAAAAACATCACATACAAGCACAGGCAAGCAGGGTCCTCCTTAAGATGATTAATTAAAACATATTCATCAACATTTTCACATTCACCATTAACTAATTCTTTTATAAACAACAATAACTTCTGAAACATTAAACAATACTTATACATAGAGGACAATGTGCAAAAGTTACACTGAAAACTTATCTTCATATCTTGTTTGATCGAAGAGGAAACTGTCACTTGTCACAATAAGAGGAAAATATTCTTCCCTAAAGAATAAACAAAAGCCCCTTTATTCTCTAGTCTGTGTTTCAACCATTTTCATTTTATTTTGTGGTCAAACAATTTGCCATATACAGTAAATAATACACAACCTTCACTTTCAGCAGCACTGACCTCTTCCTACTCGGGTCGTCATCTGTACCTCATCTCTACCTTTATTATTTCTGCTCATCGTCTGTCCTTCTGTTCAGGCTCTAAAGCGGCTCCTAGACCGGGGGGTATCGGCAGTGCAGCAGCAGGTCAGCCTGGCATGGAGGGAGAAGGCATGTTTTCCAAGATCCTGCCTGGAAATGCTGCTGAGCAGGCCGGTAAACTGGGAGAAGGTATGACAAACTAGCCAGGGTTTTTTTTCTTACTTGCCCTAATAGCTATGTTCAAACACATGTTCAAATAACTGGATAAAAAGAACCCTAGGAGCTTTCATATGTCTTCAAATAAAACCATCTTTACAGAGAAATCAGTCAAACCAAGACTGAACCAGAACAGCCTGCTTTTCAAGCTACATATCTAGAAAAATTACAATTTGGAAAAGGCTAACGTCTGAAAAAAACCAAAAACGAAATGTGATGGGAGTTTCATTAAACTTCTATTCTGTATAAAATGAAAGTGCATCACACCTACATATACAGCATGTGTATGGGGATGAAGGGTGTGAAATGAAGAGCATGCTGCTTTGTCAGGACACAGAGGGCTACGTTTTCCATCATATCATGGTTTTAAGGTTTTTTTACTTAATGATCATTTCACCATCTGGGGATGAGAGTATGCAGCTGTAGCTTATGAGGGCCCCCAAGTGGTCAGTGGTGTGATACAAATCTAAGTATGCAGCATAAAAAGAGGAAAGGGCAGAATCATGTACATAGAGGGGGTCAAGAGAGTAAAGAGTTTAATGGGGCAAGGCAAGTTTATTTATATAGCACAGTTCCCTACATGGACTATTCAAAGTGCTTTACATTATTAAGCAATAAAATAGGTCTGAAAGACTGGGAACCTTCATAGATATAATAAAACTAAAAGCAGAATAAAAGCAAATGAGGATAAAGACATGATAAAAGCAGGTAGTAAAGCAAACAAAAATAGTTGGACCACAACCTTAAATTAATGATATCTCATTAGTTTAAGGTTGTGTTTTAAGCTTGAAATTGTTTTTTTTTTTTTTGTTTGTTTTTTTTTTTACTTCAAATAATTCAGGCTTTCAGCTCTTTTACAGTCTTCTGGGAGTTTGTTCCAGATAAGTGGAGCATAGGAACTAAATGCTGCTTCTCCATGTTTGGTTCTGGTTCTGGGTGTACAGAGTAGGCTGGAACGAGAAGACCTGAATGGTCTGGGAGGTTGATACACTGACAACAGATCTGTTATGTATGGAGGTGCTGATCCATTCAGTGATTTATAGACTAACAGAAGGATTTTAAAGTTCATTCTCTGAGCTACAGGAAGCCACTGGAAGGACTGAACTGAAATGGGTTGATGTGCTCTACTTTCTTAGTTCTAGTGAGAACATGGTCAGCTGCATTTTTGGATCAGCTGCAGCTGTCTGATGGACTTATTAGGCAAACCTATGAAGACACTGTTGCAGTAATTCGATTCAATTTGATTCCGTTTATTTATATTGAGCTAATTCACAGCACATGTCATCTCAAGGCACTTTACAGAGACAATTGAATCAAATCACAATGTCAGAATGGCTAAAAGTTTTCTATCCAAGGAAAACCAGCTGATTGCGTCGTCTCATTGACTCGACAGTAATCCCTCAATTCTACTAAAGATAAATGCATGAATTAGTTTTTATGGATCCGGCTTGAAAATGAGTCCTTTAGTCCTGGAAATGTTCTTCAGGTGATAAAAGGCCGACTTAGTAACAGCCTTTATGTGCCTCTGAGGGTTGAGGTCTGAATCCATGATGACACCAAGATTTCAGCCATAATCTATGTTTCCTAGCTTTGGGAGTCGAAGCTTTGATCTCTCTGAGTCTTTCCTCCTTTGGTCTAAAGATTATACCTCTGTTTTCTTTTATTCAGTTGGAGGAAATGATGGCGCACCCACACATTCTGAGCATCTAGCAAACACTGACATTGTGATGTAAAGCTGTGTGTCATCTGCATAGTTATGGCAACGGATGTTGTTTTCTGCTATAATCAGAGTTTAAGGGAGCATGTAGATATTGAATAGGAGAGGCCCAGGAATGGAGCCTTGAAGATCCTCACATGTGAATTTTCTGGTCTATGATTTAAAGCTGACTCACTCCTCTACTGGTCAAAACGAATGCATTAAACATTATTCTGCTTGCTTTTCCTGCAGCCATCTCTGGATTTGGGAAGAAGTTCACCTCCTTTTTCTGAGGTGACACAAATAAGGTATGAATGTTTTTGTTTTTTATTCTATCAGAAATATTTAATAGAAAATGGAACAAGTTCTTCCATAATAAGCAATGTCAGTTATTTATATTTTACTGTGACTTTACAAGAGCTGTTTAAAATGACTTAAATTTCTTCTTAAAGCATCCCAATAGAATCTCAACAGATTAAGCTGAATGTGATGGTCAGTTATCAAAAGCTGCTGGCACACAGAGCTTGATTGACTAGAATACCTACAAGGATATTTTGCTGTCCAACTACCTGTCTACATGTCAAACTCTGAAGACCTGTCTTAGTGAAATGTGCTCTTCAGGAAACAGACAAAAGGAATCACAGAATTTGTATTTGTCCAGAGCTGCTTAGCTAACTTAAAGAAAACAGCTTGTTGAAATGTTTTGAGGCTTTTCTTCTTTTATCATGTTTATGGTTATTTGTTAGATGGATGTTGTGTCTGCAGTGGGGGGGGGGGGTTCTCTTCCTCAGTGCTATGTTTTTTCAGTTTGACTCCTCTGCATGTGAAGGGTGAGCGTTTTAACACTAACAGTGCTAGCTTGTGTCTAAAATAACACGCTGTCTCTGCCAACCAGACTGTGTGTTTCACAGCATGTTGATGAAGATGGTTTGTGAAATGACTTCTGAGAGTTTAAGTTGTAAGAGAATTCAATCAGATTACCATCAGCTGAGCTCAAGACAGCTAAAGATGAACATGCTTCATATTATTCTTCCATTTATGCTTTTTATATTAATGCAATATAATCAGGAGTTATTAGTGTTAAATCTCTTTAAAAAAAAAGCATACTGATAATAAAAATGTTTTTACAGGACTCTAAAAAAAAATTTCAAAATGAAGTCATGAGGCCCCGTACCAGAAAAACCTGTGAAGTTCCCCCTGCTTTTGTTTTCTGATAAAAAAAGAAAAAAAAAAAAAGAGAGAGAAAAGGAGAGAGAGGATGATGGCTGAAAGGAGGCTGAGCGTACTGGTGAGTACAGCAGGCCTGAAACGGGACTCGGTTTCAGCATTTTTTAATCAAGATATTTGCTTTGTTATTGGGATTGAAAAAAAATGTTTGATGCAATACCCTCTTTCAATAGGTGTTTAAGTGAAAATACCTTTGTTTGCTTTTAAATCTAATCTCAAATCTATAAACATACCAAACAAAGTCACAACAGAAGTTAGAAAGTTGTGTTTAAAAATTAGGAACGCCCTTAAGAAACAGGAAAAGTTTTGAAAGAACTGATCAATTGCTAATAAAACTAATTCTTTGGTAGCAGAGTTTTTTTTACCAAAATACATCGACTATGAGCTTAGAGAACTAGTATCTTTTCAAGGAATGGTAAAGAGCCTGTTAGTCAATGGTCATTCAACAAGGAGATGATTATTTACACGTGGAAAACATTTAACAGCTGCCAATCACATTCAGTGATGTCCTGGTGAATCAACTCCAAGATTCAAGTAGACACAAATAACCAAAGAGTTGTGTCAGAAAACTCTTCAGGCCTCTACTTGCACAATTAACAAAGGATAAAACCAAGTATAGCACTAATACTTTGGTTTTTTTTTTTTTTAAATCAACAGCATTTATTTATTCCTTATAACAAAGTATTTTGCTGTTTCAGCCTCATGTAGCTCGACTTTCTTTTTTTTCCCTCAAATGATGAATTAATCATTTGAAAACTTTTCTTCATTAATTAATATGGTTCTTTTCTACTGAGCCCCTAAAGGGACATGGAGGAAAAAAAAATCTTTTGCGAGATCTCGCAAACGTTTTGCGAGATCTCGCA
>JAUZNJ010021185.1:0-17124 GCA_034780135.1 Jordanella pulchra | reverse complement strand
TAGCGAAAAAAGCTTCTAGTTATATCATAGTATCTCTAAGGAAGCCCGGTTTGGCCCTTTTAATGGACTTAGTGGAATATATTCAATTAAATTAGAGTATTTTTGAAAAGATTATATATTTCAGTTAATCAGTTCATAAAGTAGAACACATTCTATAGATTATTTACACACACTGGGGTTTCCAAGCCTTTATTTCTTTTAATTATCATGATTATCCACTTTCAACTAATAAAAACGACCTTTCAGATTAAAATTTTACAGCAGACCAATAAAAGAGAAATTTTCTTGTATTCTGGCTTAATTTAAAATGTGGTTAATTCCTACTTAAAGTTTATATTCAAAAGCTACTTTCAATCTGACAAGAGACTCATCAGCAGGCATTTAATAATTTACTGAATGTGAATCCCAGTTTGCCCTTTAATGAAAGCCACAGTGTTTGCAAACCTCTGCTGCTACTATTTTAGTTTTCTAACCCCTTGGTTAAAAAATCAAGGGGTTAGAAAACTAAAATTTACACAGAAATCGTTTATATGTTAGAAAATATATAGCTGGAGCATAACTATGTCAAAGTAAATGTAGCATCTCTTACAGTGGCAGCTGGATCTGATTTAGTTTCCCTGGAAACTAAATGAATAGATTAAAATCGTATTTCGTCTTGTTCCAAGGACGTCTTTATTTGTGATATTGGTGGTGTTATCTCTCTGCATCAATGAGAACTTAATGGCCTCTAAGGTAAACCCTGATGCCTATATATTCTGGGGATTTTTGAACTGTTAATTTAAAGTACCCAAATCATATTTAAGAAAAGATATAAGAGAGTTAAATGTAAAACGTCAAATTTTGCGAAAACAGTCCTGCTAGAAATCTTTATGTTTAGTTTTTTTTTTTTAATCAAATCCCTTCATAAATAATTCTTTAAGTCTGTACTCTGATCCAAATTCTGACTAAATATTAAGTGAATCCCGCCCAGGGTCGACACATTTTGGTGCATGCATAACTAGCTAAACAGACAGGGGTGTGGGAGAGATATAAACTCTGCAGTGTGTGGTGTTTTAATGCTGCTCATTAATAATTAGACTGCTAAAACAAGGTGACTGTCTATGAAGCTGGAAAACAACTTTCTCTGCGATTTCTGTCCCCAGATAATAAAGTAGAACCACACAAAAGAAATGCCCTGAACCAAATTAACAACATTTCATTTTAAAGTGGAGGGAAAGTACGAGGTGCTTTATTTTATTTTTATAATCACAGAATGATGAATCTCCCTAAGAAATAAATTCCTCCCTAAAACATAAAACTGTTCAAAAATTAAGTTAGCCTTGCACCTTCCAAACATCTCTTACTTCCAAATATCAAATAACCCTCAGCAAAAGGAGACAGTCTGTGGAAAATTGTTTGATATTTTTACAAAAGTAAATAATGAAACTATTTATGCTTTAAGTGAAATTGTTGATTTTATTTTATAATGACTCTGGACAAAGCAAGTGAAGGTCGACAATGATTATCCTTTCATGTCGTCTGATGGCTGATGCCTTACTCCAGCACTAGAGAACAAGCGAGGCAGGCTGGTTTGAACAGTATTATCAGCTTAAAGAGTAGTTTCTGGCATTGTTCTGTTTTGTCTTTGCTTTTCACTTCATTCCACAGAAGCAGCATCTGACCCGAAGCAGCACAAAGTGATTACAGTTCACTGATACAATTGCTCATTTATGCATTCCTCTCACACTGCTGAAGCTTCATGTTTTACAGGGAAAAGTATCCATGCAATGTGGGAATATTTTATCCCCCAGAATGTTTAAGTCATGAGATAGTTCTGCTGTTCTGTCCATGCTGTGCAGGCGTCCTTTGTTTTCTCTCGCTCTATCTCTCCCTACTTTCTTTTTTTAATACTCACATTGCAGTCTTTGTTTTCTCCAGACCCCTTTCTCCTCTTAAAATCAACAGTAGGAATAAAAGGCATTCCAGAATCAATTTAATTTTAAAGCTTCACAAAGCAGGAGCAGAAATACAACTCCAGTTAAACAAGCACTTAGAGAATCATGGGAAAGGGCCACGTCTTGGGAAAATTACAATTTAGTGAGGTCCAGCATTAAGAGCATTTCTTAGCTACTCAAGCAAAAATAATCTCACAGGCTGATTGACTTTAGCAGCTGGACCATTAAAGTCTCTTATTTGGATAAGCAATGTTAAACTCTAGCTTACAGAAATAGGGGAAATATAAAAGGATAAGGCAAATTTAATAACAGTTGCAATTACACATGATCACTGCTTTGTGAGTGGGAGCAGTAAAGAACAAAACTAAAAGTGTTATTTCAACAAATACTTTACAAATTTACAGGAAGAGCAGATTTCAGATAACTCTTGGAAAAAAGGATTAAAAGCTGAGATTCAAAACCAAATCAAAAGGGAAAACAGACTAACCTCTATATCACTGTGTCATTAACTGCTGAAATAAAAGAAAAATGAATTATCTAAAAGGGAAAATGTCAAGCAAGGAGTTATAAAATGTTTTGCTTTGTGAGTGCGTTCATAGACCTTGGAGTTTGCTATACGTTTTCCCACTTCAATCCCAGACTTTTGAAAGATGGAACTACCTTTTTCCACATGGTTGCTATGTCTTCTATAGGGCTGGTGGGAAACTGCAAACATCATCCTCATGTATATATTCTTTAATAATTTCCTTCTTCTAGCCACAGAAACTATTGATGTTTTGTGAAACTAGAGCTAAACTCTCTAGCTAGTTAGACTAAATTCTGTTTAGGTCTGTACGAGTAAAGGTAGCAAATACTCTCCACACCTTTAAGGGTTTTTTATGTAACAAACTGAAACCGCTTTCCTTTTCCTCCAACTTCACAACTTTTACCAAATTGTGTTGACTTGTTGGGTTGTCAACTTTCAAAATTCCAAAAAATTAGATTGAAGCTTGAGGTTAACTAAGTTCACTATGCATAAAAAGCTCAAGAGATATTTACTTTCATATGCCATTGTGATGAAATAAAAGTCAGTTCTGAAATTTGGATGGGTATGAGAAAAAGGTATTTTCTCTTTATGTTTTTTTTAATGAGAAATTATATTTTTGATACGGAGAATTAAGAGAAGAAAAGATCTGACATTTAAGAAGACTTTCCAATGAATAATGATCACCTTCATTTACCTCACACTATGCATTGAAGATGAGATGTTTAGTGATGCAGATAGAAGCAGCCAGGAATGAAACACAGCAGTGTGGGAGGAATCACACTCCCTGGGAGGTGTTCACAGAGATCCTGCACTGGAATGTGACACATAATGATCCGGATGCACCAGAGGCAGGTTTATTCATTGACTTCTTATTTATAAAAACATTCTGTCCTTAACATTTTGTGGAAAAGAGTTTCATCCTTACAGCAGGTCTTTGTTACGCTTTTGCTCTGAAATCTCATGATCGACATCTGCAGGGATTCAAAGATTATAAAAGTAATATTAGATACGGGGAAACATGTTCTCATGTCTAAATCCTCTAGTTTCTCACCAGTATCTATTTGTACATGCCTGAGGAAATTAGATGAGAAGGTATTATTTTTTATGTTACAGAATAACCTTATATAGCAAAACTACTCACTCAATGAGTACTGTATGTACAGCAATTACTATTTATATATTACCATAATTCACATATTTGAAGGCAAATCAACAGAACACAGTTACAGTACTGATAATGCCCAAACCTAAACAATATTCAATTCAATTTAATTAAGTTCACTTACAGCACCAATACAAAACAGACAGTATCTCAAGGCACTTCTCAGAGACAATTCAATCAAATCACCCAGACAGATTAGTTACAAGTGTTCCATCTAAGGAAATCAAGCATTGTGATGTCAGTGACTTTGCATCATTTTCTTCTCATTGATAAGTATATAGTGACTTCAGATATTCCTTGCATTGTGTTGCTAACTCTACAGGAATCCCTTACACCACTAAGCATTCAGCAACAGTGAAGAGGGGAAAAAAACTATTTTAAAAAGCAGAAACCTCCAGCGGAAGCAGGTTCAGTATGAAATACCTTCTGATGAGGCTGACTAGGGTTTAAGGAAGACAGAAACAGGCACAAAAAAGGGAACATAGAGAGACTTATCTATAAAACCCTTCCATGAAGGCAAAGCTAACAGTAAAGTAGCTCAATAGCTCTATCTGGGAAGGAAGCAGTTATGCAGATGAGCTATGGACCAGTTTTCATGCCGAAAAGAGTGAAAGATAGCACATACAGTTTGTCGCAGTAAAGGCTGACTGGGTAGCTATATCTAGAAGAGAAACAGGACTTAGCACTGAAAAACAGGCCCAAATCTATTGTCTATAAAAGTGTCATGGCTAAAAAGAATCAGGCCAGAAGAAGCTACTATGAACATAAAAAGCAGAAATAACATAAAGAATGTTAGGGCTTTATATGTGAGAAGTGTATTTTAAATCCTATGTGGGAATTTATATTTGTAAAATGTTTGTTGTTAGAACTTCATCCCACAGAAGCACCATCTGACCTAAAACAGGACAAAGTGATAACAGTGGAACAGTTTAGATCAAATATTGTTAGAAGGAAGGAACCGTTCTTAACAAATAAATGGCTGAAAATAGTTGAATATGTAGAATGCTTTAAAATAAATGATACACAAGCGGAATGGATCAGACATGTTTACAGGTATCCACACATTTCCATGAACACCGAGAAAAAAGAGGAATTGAAAGTGACCTAAGGTGAATATCTACACTCTTGTTTATTTCGTGATTTACCTTCTTTTAAGGAAACTAAATACCCTTTTAATGTTATTTTTCACTGCTGAATACAAAAACCGACACTGTGATTTTTGTCTGTTAACATAAAAATAGAATGTAAGTAACCTAAGTCAACATACAACAAAAAGATGCCTGAAAAAGAAAAGACAAGCAAAAAGGAATTAAAATACATATTTGTACCAAAACTAGGGACCGTGCAAAAGCAGCAAAACTAAACCTTTTATGCTCAAGAGCAACCAACGAACTAAATTTATACAGCAGTCCTCTGGATCCCTTCAAGTAACAAGAACAACAAACCGCTGTAGCTTCTCAGCTTACATTACAACAATCTGCTGGAATCATGAACAGCTGTTGGCCAATCCTCATTTAGATTTTATGTCTTTTTTGACTTGACATGTGGAACATACTTTGCATTTGTAGGATTTAAGTATAGAAAACCCCTATACATCTAATACATTTCATCAAACCAAAATAAGATAAAAAATACATTGTTTTGCATTTTTTCAATGGAAAATGTTTTTTGTTTTCCTCAAAACTTTGTACAAATTACTGTAAACAACTTTTACAGCATAGCGGCAGCTCTTTCAGCTTGCAAACACGACTGGAAATTATACCTCTCTAAAAAGTGATTAAAAGCAAAAGATGGACCAAACAGCTTCATCAGTTTTTACTATAAAGTTTAATCTATAAGATGAAGTACGTAAAGAGTCTATTTCTAATTTCTTATTTCTATCTTGGTTTCGTTTATGATTCATTGCTGATGTCTTTTCTTTAGGGGCAGAAATATTTAATTGGGTTTAAGAGGACTTAAATTCTATAAGCTTAACCCTTTAAAGCCAAATGTATCATATTTAATACATGAATTTTTGAGACCTCTGCATCATCAGTGGGATATTTTCGCTCTTGAGAACTCGACTTAATAAATCAGAAATATGCAGGGAACAGAAAATGTATAAAAGATCATATGGAAATGCGTAATGTATCAAAATTTATGCAAATGATCAAATTTAACTTATACAAGATTTATGTTTTTTTCATAATTTTTCATAGATTTCAATGACAACTCTTATATTAAAAAATAAGATTTTTCTGTCAATTATTTCATGGTTCAGGCTTTAAAGGGTTAATTTAGCTAAATGTAACTTAACACCAACATCAATGTACACCCATTTATAATATACACAATTTTACCTGCTACTTAAAGCAACCTATGTGCCTTTTTGGATTTAAAGTATTATATCTGGACTTTTGATAATTTTAATTTAAAGGCAAGCCAAAGGCAATGTTTGTCTTTTTTAAGGATTTTTACAAATAAAATAAAGGAACTTGGAGTGAACGTCACTTATTATGTTAGCTTTCTGCTTATTTGATAATTCAGCCTTACATTCACTGAAGCAGCTGTGAATTTAGTGCATTGTTGGGCAAATTAGACTAATCGCTGAACTGGGGCACTTAAGAATACATAATTTCATTTGTGATGACCAAAATGACATAAAAAAAATCATGCAAGCATATGAACAGGAGCCTAGCAGACAGAGTTCATCATTTGCTCTTTTTTGTTATACTGGTCTGTAATCACTATTTACTTTTGGCTACAGTGAAGGTCACCAATATTTAATTAAAGCTCCTTAAAGCCGGTCAGACAGAAATGTGGCTTTTTGCCATTGTGTCTTAGATACACAGAGTCTATTTGGCTTCTTTACGATGTAGCAGATAATAATAGGGGCTCTTTTTTCTCATTCACAATATGGAATTCAAACTTTAACATTTCCTTTGTCTTTTTATCTACATGAAAACATACACAGGCTGGCTTTAGTGATGTAAAATATTAGGCACATTGTGAAATTTACTGTTACAACTTAATTAAAGTTTATTTTTGTGTGCAACACATCAATGTTTGAAAAGTCTTCCCCCTCTGGCCAGAGAACACACATTCGTTCCACAGCCGTTACCACCTACTGCCCTCTTCATGCTCAACAAGCCATGACCATGGCCACAGAGCAAATCTTAGCGTCTCACTGGTGATTGAATGTGCCCAAATATGTTTGTGCTAGAATGTTTACTGAGCTCTGATGGTTTGTGGGTCGAGGAGCAAAGTTCCTCAAGGAATTAGGATCGAGACAGACCTCTGGTTTTATGTACATGAAGATGGTATTTTTTATCAATTTAACTCATCCATTGTTCCAGTGTTTTACAAGTGTTGCTGTTGTTTTGTTAAACTATTGACTATGCGGAATATTTTATTTGTAGTATTTGATAAAAGGCTGTTCAGTGTTTTTATGACTATCAGCCTCAAATGACATTACGCTTCAAATATAAAGATGAAAGTCTTGAAGGACTCCTGGGGTCTGGGGTCTGCTTTAAGTAAGATGTCCCTCGAAAACTTCGAAAATGAGGTGTGCAATAGGCATCTTAAATAGATGCCAGAACCATCTCAGGTTACTACTTTAAGTGTGGAGGAGCTGCAGCTCTACCCCTGTTAATGAAGACCACAGACAGGATCTGTCTTAAGAGAAAGCAGATTCGAGCCTACAGTAGGTGAAGTACTGTGCTGAGGAAGATAGATAGGCATAGCATAGATCAATAGGGACCGGATATCTAGTAAAACTAACCCAGGTATGTTAAACTCCCCAACATCACATCACCCTTGAGGGAAAACGGTTGTAGTTGCTCTCCAGATCAACAAAAAACATGTGGACCAGATAACCAAAAAGGTTGCTTGATGCCTCCTTTCTAACACTAAGGTTTCCAATATAGGCTGAGAATTGTCCATCAATAATTCCTGAACATACTCTCTGATTACTGCTCTGTATTATGCCGTTGTAGTTATTGATGTCATTAGTGTTATATAACTGTTTCTGGTCATTAAGCTGCTTTCCGACTGAAATTAGTGGGTCAATGTGGGTTTTTCAAACACGGGTTGACCCACTAACAATCTAGCCTGGTCTGACGCCCCACTGGCAAACTGCATGACTTCTGTTCCCCTCCTTGCATGTCTGGTGATGCCATCACACAGGGTTAGCATTGATAATGTCATCAGTGTGTCAGAAATCAAGAACGTTAACAATGGAGAACAACATGGAAGAGAGTTAGAGCGTAGTCAGTGGGCTTTACTGTTTCACTCTTTCGTACATCTAAATCTCTCTTACCAGTGCTGCACCATATATTAAATATATTAAATTAGAATTGTCTTTCACAGGCAGACCATTATGACAGATACCATAAGGTTCTGCTTGGTACTTGTATATAAAGCTTTATTGAAAATTATTTAGAGCGAAGTCGTACACAACGGAGATGGAAAGGGAGGTGAAAAACAAAGAGGAGATAAGACCTCAGGATAGAGAGAAAAAGATATACAGTAACTCGTAGAAGTCTGCTTCCACACGTGTATGAGATGAGAGGGACAGATAGAAGAGAACACAATAACAGCAAAAAGAAGACAACAGACAACCAAAGTAAACCTCAAAAAAAGCTTTAGGAGCAGCGGATATTCTTCGATATCCATGTGTGTGGAAGCCAAACTATATTGATCACACAGTATTATTCAGGGTGGTATAAATCTGTAGCTGCAGCTTAGTATTTAGTATTGGTGGTATGTATGCATGGGCATTTTGTGTATAAAGGACATACAAAGCTTCCTAAGAAGCTTTCTATAAAAGTCTATATATGTCACAGCATAAATAAACTTTTATAGAAACTTTTTGGTGGTGCCTTTTCCTTTTGTTTCTCCATTGCTTTTGTTTTGTTTTTGTTTGTTTGTTTTAGTGTTTTTTATGTTTGAATAAACCTTTAAAGAAAAACCATTGTTGCTGTCAGCGTTATAAGCATAACAATCATTATTTCACTAGCTCTAAAGTGTATGTAGGTTTTATTTGTTTTTTTCTTCATATGTTGAACAAATCTTTACAACCTAAATGTTTTACTTTTCTTGAAATGATGAAAAAGAGCCAAGAATACCTTAATATTACAATATCATACAATGTTGGCATTAGCTTATATATCGGTAGAAAAGTTGACACTTGGGGTGAAATTAAATGATTTACTCTTTGAAATACTACTACTAACAACCCAAGTCTATGCTTCATCATTTATAATACCTAAAATCAACAGTGTGAGACCATCTCAAACTGCCAGCTCAGCTTTTTAGGTATCTCTTATTCAGATAATTGTTTCAAGCACAGACACATGTAGGTACTTTTATAGACTAGACTAAATCAAACACTTGAGAAGATTTAAACAGATTTCAGTTTCCCTGTGATCTTATTTGCTAAGATTGTGGGATCCTATGTTTGCACAAGATAAATAAAGCTCATTTCAGTAAATAAATCTTGAGTGGTCATTTTTCTGTCTGGTGAGACAGAACCATTCTGCAAACATTTTGCCTCCCTCAGTCAGCTTTGGAGGCGCCACTTAACTCAGAGCAGAGCAGCCAAATCTGACTGTCAGGTCCTTGTTTTCTTTAGCCTCCATTTATTGCTGACCCTCTCAGCTTAGTGCCAAATGATGACTCTGTGCTACATCACTTGCCTGGTTTCTTTGCATAAGATATTTCACACTTTAGTGTTCCCATTATGATTCGGCAAAGCCTCAGTGTCGTCCCATTGAGCAGTTTAAATACACAGAACTTTGGGCTTGTCTGTATTGACATGGGTACAATTTACCATAGAAAAACTTCCAGTTTGATTTGTTCTAATATGACAATAATAGTATGATTTACTGGATTAAAAGTAGAATCTAGATGAGAAGTTTTGTAACTCGGCACTGTCTTTTTAAACAAATAATACATGTACTATATGCATATGTTACTATTTATGTTACTAAATTAAAATACTTGTTTACAATATCTGTGTTGCTGCTTCTTTTTTTTTTCAAAAGCACATATAACACCAACCCTCAAACCCAGTTTAATTCACATAAAGGGGCATAACTCTTAATATCAAATATTCCCAGAGGTGGGTAGTAACTAGTTAACTTCAGTCATTTAAATTTATTTTATAAGTTATAAATTATGATCATGGGTAGAAAATAGAACAGCTACTTAGTATTTGAGTGGCGTTTTTACCAATTACTATTTTACTCTTACTTGAGTAATTTCTTTAAAGGCTTCTTTTTTTCTTTTAATAAAAATATCCTGAAGTTGTACTACTTTTACTTAAGTACGATTTTTGAGTACTCTACCCACCTCTGAATATTCCATTTTCCAAAATACAGAAACTAAAGATTCTTCATTTGTTTTAAATGATCTGATGGGGGTTTAAAGCCTCCATGTACCTCCATACAGCTGTTGCTCTTGCATTAATGCTACTCAGAAAGAGCCTCATCCAAGTTCTTCCACACCAAACCTAGATAAACATATGCACCCATTCTGGAAGAAACACAAATAATATGTAACACAGCCAATTCACCTTTAGACCAAAAAATTCTTAATCAGAAGCACCCAAACGACTACCCTGCAGCTCATTGTGAACCTTAACATGAATGCTCAATATTTCTGCTGGATGGTATTCAATCTTATGAGTTGAATGGCTTCTGAGGTCCAGGTAGTTGACATTGGTTCAAATCCTCCATTTATGAATAAATAAGAGCCTTTGAAATATCATTCTGAATGTTTAATGTATTTCAAATATTATTCATAACTGCACAGGAAATTGTACAGGTCTTTATGATCAGAAATCAAACTTCTTTTGACGGACTAAAGCATAGCATCACAGCCTTTTACTGTAGATGCTAAAAATACATTTTATAACTAAACTATAATAGCTTGTAATAGTGTAATGGAACATCATCTGGTTCATACCATTCCTAAAATGAAACATAGTAATGGAAGCATCATGCTTTGGGCATTTTTTAATTGGCTCAAGGATCGAAGAAATTAATCTTGGTCAAGCAATGTCTGCAGCAAAGTGAATAAACATCCTTGATAATATCTTGTCCATGACTGCTTCGGACCACAGACATGGATGAGGTTTTTTTTTTTTTTTCTAACGTCACCACAACTTCAAATTCTTTCAAAAGCTTGTAACTAGTCTGTGATCGGACCACCAATCCCTATTACTTGCTTAATTATAGTCCTAGTGTACATGCTGTGCATTTCTTTAACAAATTTCTATGGAAAGAGAAACTACAAACTAAAATATAGATAAAAACATTCTGTATTCAATTTATTAAGTAACATCAGTAACTCCTTTTATATAAAAAAGCCTTGGCCACAGAATACCCCTCCCTAAACTAGGGACAGTCTCTAGAATCAATTAACACTCCAGTCACAAAGCCATGATCTTATCTGCTCAGCAAGAGTCAAAGACAGTGAGTCGTAAAACTTTATGTTGTAAATACCAATGTTGGGGTCACTGGAGACTGTGAGATGGAGGGAGTGCCCTTAATCAAACAGATCTATGTCCTTCTGTGGCAGGAACAGCATAGTGCCTTAAACAGACTTGTCTAAACATCTTGATATATGGAGAACATCTGCATTTTTATCTTTGAAACTCATTTCCTTCCTCTTTGTCACTATGCCGTATAACAATAAATTAAGATGCTATAAAAATTACATAAGACAACTTTTTTCAAATATTCCTGACTTGAGATACACACATCCGACATTACCAAGAAAGGCTTTGACAATACTGAATAACTCAATTAGGGTCAGTGGTTTATGATGAAATGATGAAATCTCTCAGGTTCTACAGGCAATAAAAGAGAGAAAAACCTCATAAAAACAGGTCTTGTACTTTGAAAAAACTTTTTTGGCTCCACATTTGATAATCATTTTCTTATAACTATGATTTTTTTTTTTTGCATTTTTTAAGATACTAAAGAAATTGGTATGTGTTAGGTTGTCATATGATTTAATGTCAGAGAACTGTTTTCTCTGAATAAGAACAAGTTGAACTCCTAAGTCTATAATCACAGGTGAAGTGGA
This sequence comes from Jordanella pulchra, assembly GCA_034780135.1. Taxonomy (NCBI): domain Eukaryota; kingdom Metazoa; phylum Chordata; class Actinopteri; order Cyprinodontiformes; family Cyprinodontidae; genus Jordanella; species Jordanella pulchra. The sequence goes on along the minus strand of JAUZNJ010021185.1, from coordinate 5,432 downwards.
AGACCTTATCAAAGAGGTGAAGGTGATGTTATGGACAGACTTTCTGTCTAAAGAATACATGAATTCAGATAAAACTGGTTATAAAACCATCAAAACTGATGCCACTAGAATAAAACACTCAGAGATATAAAGTCTTTAAAATGACTCAGATTATTTCCCTTAAGAACTGGTATTTTAAAGAAATTCTTTAGAATCTTTTTTTTTACAACATGTCTCCTTTTTTACAGCTTACACTTTTGCAGAAACACAGAAGATAATAAAGATTGTAAGAAAGTGAATGCTAATTTAGAAAGCAACACAACATCTTTACTTGGTACTGAAATATTTTCCTTTTCTTATCTGAGAACTCAACTGCAAAGTCACAAAATGGAGATGTTTTGAGAAGAGATATCGAAATGGACGTTAACGACTGCCTTGACTGAACTAAAAATCAACATATGCTTGTTCTTAAAACATAAAGGCATAATTATTTTTAAATATTAACGCGAATGAAATATATAAGATAATAATACTAGTAAGGATAATTCTAATTTGGAGTGAAGAAAGAGCTGATGGGTATTTTTGTCCATCCGATCTACAGCTTAATAAGGAGTTAAGATGTAACTAAACCAGCCATCAAACAGAAAATGTACGAATATTAAAAAAAGGTTACCAAAACTCTTATTTATTTACTAAGTGGCTATTTGACATTCATTAATATACAAAATACTGTTAGTTCAAACTAGTTTTTACTGTATGTCCTTGGCAAATGATGTCACAGATTCAATTTAAGGAGAAGGAGAAATAATAATAAAGAATAAGTGGCTTTTTCAGAACTCATGTTTTACAGATGCACAAATCTATAATCTTACATTTTTCAACAAATACGACCACTCTAGATTCTTAGGTTTGTGTTTTGTTTGTTTATTTATGTATGGTAAGAAACTTTAAGAGGTCATTGGAAGGTCTTTTTTTTTCTCTACCATGGCTGTGGAGAAAAATGGCATCTCTAGAAAAGCATCTTTTGTTCCTTAGAAAGAAAAGCCCACTGGGAAAAGCTAAAAAGCAGCATACCAACTGTTTAACTGACAGGGATTCACTGGGAAGTGCAGAACAAAAAGACCAACCACTGCATAACTAATGAACAAGATGAGGTCAAACTGAGAAGAACCAAAGAAGTGCCAAATTTAAACCCCAGATTGGAAATGGGGTCAAATTAAAACCTTCAGGGATCCATGAATATACAGTAACCAAATGCTGACCTTCAGACAAGGACACCCTAAAAAGGGAACGTAAGGCTTAAAGTACATCAAAATGTTTGCATTTTAATTGCTGTCTGTTGATCCGATCCAGTCTCCCCTCTGTGCTTTTCTGTCATTTTCTCCCCCTTTCCTGAATAACTCGCATTCCCCAGTCTCTGCATCGCCTCGTATTATGTAGTATGAGTGCAGGCAGAGGCCTGGCAGTGCATGAATAGGGTCAGTTAGATTTCAAACCTTTCCCGATGAAAAGAGCCCTGGCTGCGGTTGGAGACACTGGAGTTGCTCCCAGCAGCTTCACAAAGGCTAGCTTTCAAAAAAGAAAGGAGATGAGGGAAGGGTTAGAGGGTTTCTTTGCCTTTCTTTTACCTCATCCTCCATACAAGCAGAAAGAAGGGTTGTTTGGAAATTGGAAAATGGAAGTATTGGGATGACCTGTTGTAAGACAGACTGAACAAACCACTGGACTATAGCTGAGAAGAAAAAGAATAGTATAGGGTAAGCTAAGCTAACCTAAATCTAAAAATAAGAATACATCTTTGCTTATTTCCCTCATAACTGTATGGAAATACAACTGATAAAGATCTAAAGTTCTATATTTTTTCATATCCTGCAATGAAAGGTTGAAATAGTATTTTTTTACAATGTAAAAGCAACAGTTTTAATGTCTTTGCCCCAACAACCGGATGTTTTACATGAAATGTTCACTGTCATTTAATTCTATGGAGCTTAATTTAATTCTTAGCTCTATAATATTCAGGATCCCATTCAGAAATTTATTGAGGTGCCAAAAAGTACAAATGTATCATGCACAAAAAATTTTAATGTAGCTAGAAAAAAAGTTACTTTTAATGTAACACAAGTCCTTCTAAGGACAGAGTCTAGCACAACAGCAAATTATTATTGTGTTTATCTAATTTTGACATCCTTTGAAAATAGCAACTTGCCAGACCTCTATGTCCTAATTATACATATTTGTTCTCCACAAATCATGACAATGAATATGCTGAATGGTGGGCAACTTGGGGCAACAGCAGGACTCAAATATGACCTAATAGTATTTTAATTTAGTAAGGCTTCTGTAAAACATACTTTAATGGATAACGGCAACATAAAAATGAACTTTTAGCTTAATACTCTGAGCTCCGTGAGTACCGCTCTGGAAGCTGCTGCTGCCGCGATGCATGCTGGGAAAGCTTGGAAGGCACAAGCCTGCTCTGATGCATGCTGGGTAAAGAGGGAGGGGCGAGAACAACATCCGGGGATTTTATCCGTTCTCAGTCTTGTGTTATTCTGAATTGGAACAGTGCTGCGGCCGAGGCTGATGACGTTTCACAAGCACACAAGTCCGTGAGAACGCGCAAGTACGTATATTGAGAAGCGGCCAATGTGTTTGACAATTAAATGACAGATTACAAACCTCTCCTTTCTTCTTCTAACTTTATTTCTATATTGTATTGTATTGTGTTGAGGGTTTGGTCCAATACAGCATGGTTATGTATAGTAATATAAGTAACACTCTGGTTCATTTTGCTGCATGTTGTCACTCTTTTGCATTTGTTTTTTCTGATTGTGTGGAGTTTCCATCAAACGTTCTCGCAGCTTGTTTTGTTGCTTAATGCACATTTGCACCTGTCTTCCACCATCCTGTCAACCTTAGATGTTCTAAGGGTATTTAATTGCTGTCCTTTGAACATGTAATGCAGCAAACAAATAATATGACACATGTTGAACTACTTTTAGCATTTTAATGAGAATTTATATTCTTCTGTGTTCGCATTACTCCCTACCACCAATGCAAAAAGTGCCGTCCAGTATCTGAATGTGTCATAACATAAAGTAAATAAATGATATTACACTTCAGGAATTAACAGAAGTCAAGCGTAACGAATGAAAAAAAAAAAAGTTTGTCATGTTTTAATTTACTTGTAACTTGTTTTCACCCCCACTTCAAATACTCAACAGTGCTTCACTCCCACATTTGCCATTAGTGGGACGATGAAGGGTGCTTCTATGCAACAGCCTGAAAGGAACATAAAAAATGTTTTTTTTTTTATTTGTTCCAAATATCTTGTTAAGGCTGAGTGATGTGGAAAAACACAATTTTGCTGAATCTTACGTTTTTTACATAGCTCTGTATTTTAAATGGAGATTTAAAATTTGAGAGGAAAAGTTAGTTAAAAAAAGCAAATAAAAACTTTAGATAACAAAATATGATTGGAAAGGCAGAAGAAACCAGAAAGAGGTGGTTAAGTGAGATGATTACACTGACGGAGATTGACACCCAGGGGGAGTACATTGAAAAGATCTGGGGAAGGTCAATGAAAGACAGGAAGAGATAGAGAGAGAAGACTAGAGAGTTTAGTAATGTCTGATGTGTCATCAAAAGAAAAGAATAAAAGAACGCCAACAGAGGGAAAAAGGGGAAAATGAGGGTTCTAAAGAGAGGAAGAAATGGGAAGAGATACTGAGATAAATGGGCTAGCTGAGTGAGAAATGATAATGGATAAAAACAAAGAAAGAGAAGCATAAGGGACAGGGGGGTAAAGGGGTGACAAGCCATAAAAGGAAAGTAGAAAGTGAGATGAACCGCATGAGAGGGTCTACTGCGTGTCTGAGAAATCCTGCTGTAAAATGTCAGCCCACACAAAAGAACAGGTGTTGGGTGGTTTTAAGTTTCAGGCAGAGGGAACTGATGGATAACAGGGATGTTGACATTTCAGTGATGACAAAGAAAAGCCTGTTTGTGAACATCATGTTTTTTTAAGGGGATATACACATGAAATTCATTAAAACATTATATGTTTTGTAATGATGAAAGTCATGAAATGTTGTCTTTGCATATATATGTTTTACATTCTAACAAATCCTGACATATGTTTGCTCTGTGGACATCTGATTTAGAAATTTCCTCTTACCTGTTTAAACTGTAACTTCAGCATTGTTGTTAATATATCTTTAAAATTAGATGTTTTGATCTAGATAATAGCTGGATAAACGGGTCCTGAGGGAAATTCAATCCTTTTTAAAAGTATATCCCCTTGGGGAAACAAATTACGGTTTTAAGTGTCACATGTTGACAGGTGAGAGGCCCAGCCATCACAGCTCATTTATTCACCCTTTTTGTTAAACCTTGGCCATTTGTAAGCCAAGGCCACCATGTGTGCTAGTTTGCCTGTTAATGTGTGAAGTAATGTGTGCTTGCAGGTATCCTGCATATTAATGATGGGAGCTGTGTTATAGCAGGACTATACTTCAGAGGAGGAGTTTTTTGCTTGAGGATACATCAGGATTGATTTTTAGTGTTCAACACTCATGAGATACAAGCTCTGTTTTAAATTTCAGTAAACTCACTACATGTTTCATTACTGAGGTGAATGTCAAGATCATCAATAACAGTGTTGATCCCTAATAAGTTAAAATGACAGCAGCATATTTTTTCTTAATAACATCTTCAACTTTTTAGATTTTCATGCGTTTCTCTCTTTGTATCTGTTTGCAGTGACCTGAAACGGGCCTTAATGTCAGTGAGCTGCAAGGATGATTAATATATTCTCAGATAATGATGATATATATGGCATGGAACATCACAGTCTCTGCTGAAATGACAAATTAGTTTGAACTTACATGATGCTCCAGACTAACATTACATGCATCTGTGCATAATATGCAGTAGATTTATGTAACCTAAAAACTAATAAGGAAAAATATTTATAAGTGTACTAAATTAAACCATATGCACATATTTAAAACATAAATGAAGCATAAGCACAACAAGATTGGGTCAATTTCTGAATCAGTTAACAGAGATGAAACCTGAATAACCACATGTGGATAAGAGTATTTATACACTGATATTACTACATTTATTATATTATTTAAATAATTAAATGGAATAGGAAATATTTTTTGCATCACTTCACTATGTACCCCACCCCTTCTCAATGAGAGGTTTTGCCATTATTTCCTTTATATACCACCTCCACTAGAGTTGGTCAAACTATTTGACGGGCTGTTTACAAAAAACCTTTTAGGAACCTGCAATAATTTACTGAAACAATCTTAGATAAGCCCCAGGGGACATAAGACTATTGATCCTCCACAGTGTGGGCATGAGATGACTCAGTGGTTCTAATTTATCAATTAATGGTCAAAGGTTAAGGCAAAAAAAAACAAAAACAACAACAGCATATA
>JAUZNJ010021175.1:0-10240 GCA_034780135.1 Jordanella pulchra | reverse complement strand
TTATCATTAAAAACCAAGTTCCTTGGATTAAAACTGCTTTTCACTTAAATTCATAACAAGATAGCTTCTCTCTCTCTTTTTTTATTCCTTCCTTCCGTTCCTTCTTTCTCTTTCATTCTTTCTTTCTTTTTTCCATTTTTCGAATTCATTTATCAATTTATTTTTTGATGTTTCCAACTAGAATATTTAAAAATGATAAAGTTTGCTGATGGCAAACATTTCCATCCGTATTATCCAGTGTTCCTTTTTCCCAGTTTTCTGTATATTCCAAGTGAAGGTATGTGTTGCTTCCTGATATTCTGGTGTAACTGGAGGTGTTGCAGCAATTTGATGTTGGAGTTTAGTCCTGAGTATGAGCTGCTGCTTGAAACATCAAAGCAACTTCATGTCTTTCATGTTTTCTCCCTTTTCCCCTAATAAGGATGCTGAGAGGCAGCACAGAGAGGTGGTCTCCATTTATCGGACTCATCTTCTAAGTGCAGCACAGGTAAGCTGTCCTTGAATCTCCAAAAGTTATCGTGAGTTCCTCATTAACCAAAACAATTCATATTTTACATGTCACATCTCAAAAGTGTTAAAGGGTCTAGTCACATGCTATGACTATGAATTTCTGCGCCTAATTTTGTCGCTTTAGTTCCTGCAAATCTTGCGGGAGTTGAAAGAATTTAAACTGTCGTGACTGTGAGCTACAGTGAAGGAAGCAGCGGAAATTAGATTTTTTTTAAATGAAAATTGAAGACAGAGCAAATGTTTTCAAAGGATGTAGAGGGGAATCCTCTTAAGAGGTTTGAGGGTGGAGCCTTTCACCTGCAGTGCAAGAGGTGGGGAGGTTTGTAGCAGGTTTTTTGTTCAGTATAAAAAGCCTTGGTACACTTTGTTTTGGCCCCATTTTAGTTAACTTGAGCACTTCTCTGTATTTTAATAACTAAATCAAATGAGCAGTATTATTATTAGTGAGCGAGGACATAATGCAGCCAAGCAAGTCAGTGTTTCCTCTGTGGAAGTGTGAAAAAGAGGAAAAGTCACAAAGTGTGAGAAGAATGCAAGAACTCATTGGATGCCAGGAGGTATAAGACATGAGTAGGGCTCTTTATACACTGCGAATGTTGGTGTCTACTGGAGTGGGAGCAAAGGAAGCTGCCAACTGACTGGGAAAGTACTGCCAGCAGAAGGACTAATGTCTACTGATCCAGCTCCGGTGCCAAACTTCTTCTTGTGCTCAAAAAGGACTAAGTGAACAGTATTGTAACACATTTGTGTTTTGGATACAGGCTTAGTACGTAACCTGGCCCTTTACTCCCAAAGGGAAATGTGTTAATAAAACTGATCTTTTGGGTTTATAAGTGAGCTGTGGAAGACCACTCCTGATTGTGTGTCTTTCAGGGCCACATGGATGAGGACGTCCAGGCTGCTTTACTACAGATCATCCGTATGAGACAAGAGTTCGTCTGTTGAAGCTGCCAAAAACCAACTCGTACTCCTCCAATTTACTGTCTCATCTCTCATCTCATCTTTCTTTGTGTATCAAGCGTGGGGAAAAAGAAGGAAGGGTTTCCTCTTCTAAAATCTGTTCACCTGTAGTGTCTCTGCACCTTTATTCTAGGATAGTTTCACACGGGAACTGTGGATAGAGATTAGGAACAACAAACTTGACTGCTACACGTTTGCTGTTGCTGTCAAACAAACTCGATATATTAATCTACACAACATTACCAAAAGAAATCAGTTCCAGCTTCGAAACTCATACATGTAAAACCACTTTGAACAGACAAAGCCAGCAGCTTTCAGTAATGTGGAAGTTATTTGAAACGGGGGGGGTTGTTTGTTTGTTTTTTTTTTTGTTTGTTTTTATTATTGTACATGACACACTCCAAAATGCTCAGCCGAAATGAAAACTGGACATGATCACAAAGACCACTCTCACATTCCCACCTGACAGTCGACATTGCAGAATGTTTGCATAGAAATGTTGCTAAAATGTTAAAAGACGGCTTCATATTTGAATGATTTACTATTAGCATCAGATTATTATTCCTTGGGATTCGACAGCACTCAGAAGATACTGATGAGAACATTAGGTGTTAAATTTAATAAGGATCGATTAACCTCGGCGCTTTCTCACATAAACAGTCTGAAATGCTGGTTGTAAAATAGTCCAATGGATCATTACTGACTTCAGTTTAATTTAAAAGTATCAAAAATATGATTAAAATGTTTGGCTTTTTATGCACAAAAAGGAATTTTGCGTATATTTAAAAACTGAAATGTAGTTTCTATTTTATTACATTTGTTGATTATACCCACATCTGCATCATTGCTCTCAGTGTAACTCCAAGGTTCCTATAAAACCTTCAGAATCTGGCATTTTTTTCATAGTGGAGATGAATATTAGATATTTAAGGAAGTGCATGAATATGCAGACTTTGTATTCAGGTGATCCTTAAATAAGTGAAAAATGCCCTTGTTTGATAGATTTATGTAAAAATATAATTGCATCATTAAGTTTAACAACTTATCTGTAGTTTGGTTTGAGTTTTAACACTTTATATCTTCTAAACCACCTTAAATCAAACGGTGTTATTGGTTTTGATGCTCAAGCTTACCTTAGTTTAAAGGTGTGGCAGTGTTTGATAATATTTTGTGTACAAAAAAAGCTCTAAAAGAATTGAAAATGCCTGAAAATATAAGAAATTTGAGGCTGTAACATGAAGGAGTTCTGAAAAGGGAAACCCAAAAGGAGTCTCGTCAGAGGGGAAACAGTTTTTAGCCAGCAGAGCAAGTATTTAATTTTTTAACAGCCTGTTTTAAATTGGAATTACACTGAGGAATCCCTGTGCAGCATGTTGGTTCAGAAAGAATGACTCCTTTCAACAAATCAGGCCTCACAATGGCTTGTAGCTAAGATGATTTAGAAATGTGAACCTGTCCTTTCAAAGTATCTCATGTCAGTTGTTGCATGTAATCTTACTTTCTATGAGTCCGAGTCCTTTTTTAACACAGCTTATCTAGTCCTGGAGGTCCAAACTCAGAGTTGTTGTGGATGTGAAACTACTTCAGACCTGGTGGATTGGTGTCCGTCACTAGGATGACACAAGGCTTTGTGTTGGGTTTGAGTCTGCAGATCTGCTGTTTCCTCATGTTTGCAGTGAAATGTCCACTTTTTGTTGAAACCAGAGTGCCCTCTAGTGGTAAGACTTGGCAGGCCAAGTTGATTGAAGTTGTAACCATTGTGGCTCAGGGGTATTCTGTTGCTTTCACATGTTGTAAGTTCTGCATGCTCAAACTTAAAAAGAGGGAGACTAGTTTTTATTTGTTCAGATGAGAAGATAAAACTTGATAGATAATGAAACCCATTTCTTTTGAAAGACGACTTGAATCAGGACTTGAATATTTAACTCCTGCAGCAGTGAACGAAGCAGCTGAGCTACAGCAGCAGGTACCCCTGGGCCAGCCTTGCGTGACGATGCTGTCGTGTTGTGATTTCTGAGCGAGTCTCTAATGCCTTTACACTAATTATATTTTTCATAGCTTTGTACTACTTTAAGTACTTAACAGTCTGACAAATCTGATATTCAGCAGGTCTGGAAGTAAAGCGGCACAAACAGGTTGAACCCAAGGAGGCAATTTGTTTAGATTTCGAGAGGTTTGTTTATTTATGCAGAGAAACTCTCCTCTTAACAATTAGTTGTATGAAGCACTCCTGTCTTTAGCTTTCAGCTAAATCTAATTCATCTTTTCATCCAGGTTTAAAGGTGACACTCTGTGCAATGTGTTCTGTAGGTTTCAAAATTTAATACTTATGTTTTTTGGATACTGTTTATTACAAACCCAATCAGTATACATGTCTACAGAACCGTACTGTTGAACCGGTTTGGTGAAACGGGATGTTTATCTTAACAATTTCTGTCTGTCAAACATTCATACAAATTCAATAAAGTGCCTAACATAGAAAACTACATCCTTGTCCACGCCTTCTTTTGTTAAAGTCTTCTTATCATAAGTTGGTTTATAGTTTAAATTTTTCACAGGTCTGATAGTTTTAGATGGAAAATTAGACTTTTTGGTCATTTACAAAATTCACTTTTGTTTCTTACATTCGGAGTTTTGAACTTAGTTTTTTTTTTAGACCATTTAAAACACGCAGATATTAATTTACATTTAGGTATCTTCATTGATTTTTTTTTTTTCCATGTAAAGTGCTCTATAAACACTATTCTAATATATTTTTGAATAACTTTATCGTTATCTACATGGCTTTGAACCACATCTTTCTTTTATCACTGCGCTCGCTAACTATGTTGGTTTGTACATTTTATTTGCGGAGAAATATTTTGTGAATCACCTGCAACGTGCTAATTTTTACTCAAAAATGTAGCACCCCTTATAGTGAATCTTTCAGCATCAGCAGGGGTGCCAAACTGGTTCCAGAAAGTGCCGTGTGGCTGCTGGTTTTCTTTCCAACCAAGCAGTAGCACACCAGACCCCAGTCGTCTCATCAAGTCCCCAGGTTAAGACTGAACTCACTTGATGAGATGACTGGAGTCTGGTGTGCTACTCTGGGAAGCTGGGATACTTTCTGTCCAACCTGGAGAGGATCTGCTGAGAAAATCCCCCAAAGCAGGTGAGCTAAACTTGTTCAAATCATAAGACATGAGGCTGAAACAGCTGCCAGAAGTGTTTCAATGCAATGTTACCACGTGGGACTAAATATTTGTGTTCCTGGTATGTTTTTTTTTTTTTGATTTGCTAAAAATATCTTAAAAAATCTTGCTTTAATTAGGCACTATGGAAAATGTTTTTTTTTTTTTTTTTTTTTTTTTTTTTTTTTTTATCAAAACAATTCTTTTCTAGTGGAATAATTCTTTGACCACAGTGGATTTATCTGGTTGGCACACTAGATGTGGATGACCTACAGCTGTTTTAAGCTTAGTACGTGCTGACGTCAGCTTGCCTTTAGCTCCTCGTTGCAGCGTCGGGTCGCTTCATGTGGTTTCACTTTAAGTCCAATCAACCCAGGAATGGGTGCGAGGATCTCTCAGGCACAAGGCTCCGCTTTCATCTCAAAGCCTGCATCTTTATTGATATGTCTGTTCTTCTTTCTGACTTCACTAGATTTATTTTTCATTAAGACTGATTTCAGGAGCTGCAGAGCTCAAACTGGCATCAGTTCTATCAGATGAACTACGATGTTTTATTTCCAAAGTTCAGTTTTTTTTATTGATATTGAAAGTAGTTTGAGTGAGACCTAATCCATCTGTTTCATCCTCTGTTCAGACATGCGCACATCCTGTAATAGATGCAATCCTGAGTTTCTTTCAGCAAAGCGCCTCCTCCTTCCTCTGTTTTTTTGCGGTCTGCACTGAATTGGCCATTCTCAGCAATCATGGCAAATACATTTCAATCTGCTGCTAGAAATCTCTTTAATCTTATTTCCAGTGTCCTAATCAGTCCCATGCATCCACTTGCGGCTGTTTGGTTAACCAATGTAACCCCTTTTTTCCCCTCACCACAGAAGGAAAAAAGAAAAAGATCTCCTTATGAAATTTGTCGCCCCCAAAAAGGATCAGACGGTATTAATGTTGGATTGGGTCCTGGCTGGGGAGCCAGGCGGGTGGTTATATACACATCAAACAAACGCCTACGTATTTCCTCGCGGTCTTCAGAGCTGTCATGAACATTTGTTATCTCACGCAGCAGTCTTCCACCTCAGTGGCTGCTCATTTCTCTCCCCACGCTCGGTCTCCGGAGGAGCAGCTGTGGTTCACCAGTCATAAAGACACTTAGGGCCTTTCTGCATGTCTGGATTGAGATAACTTGCTTGTCATTACGCTGCATGTTAAACGCAGCACTTACACTCTGATCAGCTGAGATAAACGTACTCTTGTTCCCAGTAGGACTCTTGACCAGATAAGCTTGTTTTTTTTTTTTTGTTTTTTTTTTTAAATAAGCTTTTTCTTTTGTTTTTCACAACTTTTAGGCTAAATACTAAACCTGAAATGAGCAACAATACCAGTGCAAGGTTAGGTAGATTTGAGCCGGGGGCCTCCTTTAAAGATGAGAAGCAGGCCTTGGACTCTGATAACCTTTTCTTCATCGCCAGATGGTTTTTATTCTCCAGCTCACAGTCTTCATCACTTCAAGCAGTTTAGAATTTTTGCAGCTTTTTCTCCAACCACAAAAGCCCTCGCCTAACTCGCCACAAACGATCATTTCCTCCCCGAGACGAGTAACCATACTTTGATGTGCAACACTCACTGAGTTCCTCTTTAAAATGCAAAGTGTGTCGCAGATGTGTTGTAGATTGCAGGACCTTCTCCTTTCTGTTCATGACTTTTACCCTTTTTGCATGTGTTTGTGTAACATTTTTAAAATGTATAAAAAATAAAAGCCCCACTAAACCCTGATTAGTGACGGTGTTCATGTAGTGTTTGAGTTTTTTTTACATCACTTTTTTTCGATGAGCAAAGTTTTAAATGTCAAGGTGAGACCACAACTCAGGTGATTTTCACTGCTTATGTTTGTTTAGTTCATTATTTTCCTTGGATTTTTAATTCTTTTTAAGTGGACCTCTTGTCTTATATTGACAATATGCTGACAGGGAATGGTTGCAGATCTAGAGAGAGTAGCGGGGTGGGGCGGTGGGTGATTCCTTGGGGAGATTATGAGCAGATACCATCTTACCTGTCGGTAACACTCCTAAAGATTTTGATTCAGATTCTTGAACGATTCTTTTTTGTTGTTGTTGTTCCCATGCGGATGTGATTCAAGCAATTCTCTACTAAACCAGAAGGTGGCAGCAGTGATACCATCATGTAGAATGTCCCACTTAGCTATTTTAATGTTGGTAAATTAACCATAAACTGACAATTGAGGGGAAAAAAATATAATCACAGCAACATACTTCAAATTAAGAGGACTAATACAGTATTTGAGAAAGTTGGTCTCTGCGGTTTTATCTAGGAGTCTTGCAATGTAATTAAATATTAAGAACTGCTCAACCCATTTAATGTATTTATTGTGTAGTACCATAAATGAATTTACACAGCAACCAATGTATAAATATGTGCATAGCTTTATTAGCCTTGGTTGTAATGGTGAAAATCTGGTCTTCAGTTATTTATTTGGAAAATTTAGATGTGTGTGTTAATTTTCCTGTTGGCTCATTGCAATCAGAGTAGACTGTTTAAAATAAATAAATGAATAAAATAATAATAATACATTTTTGTACCAGTTAGATTTCAGGGACCCTTGAATGGTCTCTTCCCGGCCACCCTAGAAACAGTTTTTGAAATCACCACTGGTTCAGAGGGATTGGGAAAACAGGAGACCCCAACCCTGTGGACTTTCTTTTTTTTTTTTTTTCCACTAGAGAAACGCATATATAGTTCTTGGTAACACTACCACCACCATGTTTCAGTATGATGACCTTCCATGTGTTGGATTTACAACAGATGTAGTGAGACTCGCACATTTCAGAGAGTTTCACTTCTGTGTCGATCTCCAAAGAGGGTTGTTCTGAGTTCTTTAGATCCCTCCTGGAGGTCTAATCAGCTGCGTTTCCATTACAAATATGCACAAAACTATGTTGATATTTTGCTCATTTCAAAAATGCAAATTTTCACAATAGCGGAAGAACTACCATAAACACTGCATGTGAATACATCTGCTCAAGTCCTGCAAACAACATAGCAGCTTCGGATGTATGTACATAAGATGTATCCATATTATAGCCACGGCTCGAGTACTCATCGTCAGAAACTAAATTAGATTTCATTGTATGTATATGACAAAGTACCTTTTACCCTTTTTAAATGTAAAAAACAAAACAAAAAAAATACTGTTTCCTCATGAACCCAAACATGTTGTGCCATCATCCTCCAAATACATCCAGTCTTTGTCTTTTAACAAGGCAGTAGGGCCCCAAAAAAGTGTTTCTATTGCAGTTTTTCAACATAAGAATATTTTATTACGACTGAAATGCCAAAAAAAGTGAATTTTTTAAAAAAAAATTTCAGTGTTTTATTTAGGCGATTTATTTTCGTAACTACCATTTGCTCAATCTTACGGTTAACTGAAGTGCAGCTAGCAAAGCACTCCTGGAGTAATTTTGGTTAGCCAGCCGCTCCAGGAAAGTGGACCTCAGTGCCATGTTCTTTTGCCCCCAATTATAGATAATGGCGCTCACTACGGTTTTCTTTAATCTCGTAGTCTTAGAAATGGCTTTGAATCCCTTTCCAGACTGAAAGCAGTCAATAAATCTGTTCAACATCTGTTGATGGATTTTCTAATTTCGGTGGATTAGCTGTTGCTTTTTGAGATTCATGTTATCCGACAGTTTCTGTAAGTGACCTTTCAGGGTTAGACTTGGCTTTAGTCAGGTTTGTAATGTGACTATCTGGCTTGTTACCATTCAGATTAAACCCAGCTTTCTAGAAAAGGAAGAGAACAGAAGAAATCTCAATATCTTTTCACAGCACTAAACCGACCTTTCCTCTTCCTCTCCATTCCTGTCGTTTATCATCCTTCCTTCCTGGTTAACCTCACAGGTCAGGTGGCCCAGGAGGTCTGTGCCATATTTGTCTCCTCTGTGTAATTGCAAACTACTTATCTGTCACTAATAGGCTATTAGTCAGACAGAGTCCACTGGCCAGCTCACTAGGATGCATTAAGGGGAGCAAACATGAGGCCAGGGGCCCCACATTTTTTATTTTATTTTTTATTTTTTTTAGTCCCCTGAGGAACAGGACTCCTTTTGGCCCCAGGCCGAGACAGGCGGAGCCCCTTTAATGTTTTTCGAGAGCTCCAAAGTACTTTGTTGCCTCAATAAAGTTCATTTATGGGATAATAAGGCTCTCGAGAACACATGGTGCCGATTTGAGCCGAATGGTTTCAGCATGGCTCAAACCTGGCTCTCCTGTCTGTTTTCTGTCCAATTTTCTTCTCGTTTCTTTCACTTCTCACCTTTCTCTCGCGCTTCGCCTCACGTCCCTCTGAAACCGTCATCTGCCGTCAAATGTTGCTCCTCGCTGTAACACATTGGTGGAGCTGCAGCATGATCCTGGGTTGACCTGGGATTTGTACAACTGGGAATGAGTTGTAGCTTTGGGGGTAGGAGGCCCTCGCTTTTCCCAAGATTTATTCCAGAGCTTTGAGAGGTAGATGAGGGAAGAGAGCTGGATCAGAGAAATGAAAACCAGAAAAACCCCAAACGCTGGCAGAAGGATCAAAGTTTACATCCAGCGACCAGAACCAAGAGCCCAGAAGTGTTTCTAAATCCTAGGTGTGGAATTGTGCGTATCGGATAGACGTGTGAAAAGTTTCCTTCTTTCAAGGTTGGAATACCGCGTAAAGCTCAGCACCAGACCTGATATTCTCTTCTTGTTATCCCCTTGGTTGTTACAGATGAGGCTTATGTGAGTGTTGGCCATCTTTCCCTGAAACCCAGTAAGGACATCGTACACCATAAACAGCTTCATCTGAGCTCAATGTTTTTCTTTTCCCCTCATTAGTAGTGGGTTAACCGCTAATGCTAAGCGTATCTGCTCTGCTTTTTCTTCCTCCCTTCAACGATTTAGTAAGAAACAGATGGGCCTTAGCTGCCACAGATCCCACTCCACCCTACCTTCCCACCACTTCTTCCACAGCAACATCTCACTCTGAATCAGAACATGATCCCTGTTTTGTTGGCTTGGATGAGGCTTTCAGGGGTTGGCTGGTTGGTTGGAAACACCACAGAGGCCACCTCTGGCAGCTTCAATCATCTCAGAGAGCCAGGATGAAGCCTGAGGCTGTTAGCCTTGACTTGTTAGCTTGGTTGGGAAAAGCATCTTTTGATTCTTTGAAGAAAAGCTGTAGCTTTGGACAACTGATGCCATTTTCATGTTATTTTAAATTTCCTTTTTTTTGTTGGATAGCTAGCAAATGTTTAAACAATTTGGGTGAACCTTATCTGTTGTATTAGTTTATGAATGTGTAGTGTGGAGGTTTAGGTTTTCCTTCAGCAGACTTCAGTATCTAAATCATCTGCAGTTGCTAATGGCAGCAGTATTTTCTTTAAGTTAATTGCGTAAAAATGTTGCTATGTATTGAGAGGTGTTTGAATTCTAAGCTCTACTTTCAAACCCTGCTGTGCAGAGTTTGTTTATCCCTGTTTTCTCCTGCATCAGTTGGAACTGGAGAAGCCTCTTGGATGAGAGGAGAAAACGTCACGTCCAGTTGCCTAAACTGAACTTTCTAATCT
>JAUZNJ010021164.1:0-17125 GCA_034780135.1 Jordanella pulchra | reverse complement strand
CACACATATGAGGGTAATCCTAATGTGAAATGATTATGCCACAAATGGATAAAAGATGTACAGATCACAATTTGTGACCTAGGAACAGATTTTCCTTTTTGAGACCAACTGTAAACTGAGTGCTTCTTTATTTTAAGACAAATAATCATAAAGTTAACAAGTAAAATGGTTTAAGCATCTCACATTAGTAATAAACATGGCTAGCAATGCTATAATGTGCAAATCCATTATGATACACGTTGAAACTGAAAGTGCACATGAATAACAATGGAATTGTGCCTTCCTTTTATTTTGAACATGTATTTATTGTCTGTACAGCACTTTGTTGCAGCTACTATTGTTTTTCACGGGCTTAATAAAGAAAAGTAGTTGTTCCTGTTATTTCCTTAAGGTTTTACCCTCTCTATCTTGTATGCAGCCTGGTTTATCCCAGATAATACTAATACCTGGTAACCTTTATTATTATGCATCAGTCGCTGATAATTTTTTGTGTTTTATACCATTTGGTTATTAAAACAGGACTTCAGATTAAAATCACCAGCAAAGTTCCCTGCTTTTCTAATGTCAAAAATAACCAAAGCTGGTTTTTAAAGAAAAGTATTGCCACTGGCTCAATTTTCTTCTGATCTGACATTTAATATGTGGTGAAACTTCAAAGCAGTAAGTACTAAAGGAGGATGTAAAAAAGACTTGAATAATAATACGCTAGGAGAAGGAAACTGAACAGTTGTTCAATGCGACATGCCTCTTTATATCTGAATGACAAACCAGTTAACCCTTTAAAGCCCAAACCAGGAAATAATTGACAGAAAATTCGGATTTTTTTTTTTTTATATTAGAGTTGAGAGAAAAAATATGAAAAAAAAAACATAAATTTTGTATAAGTTAAATTTGATCATTATTTGCATAAATTTTGATACATTACTCATTTAAGTTTAAGGTGCTGTTGGTACTGAAACTTTGAGATGACTTGGCATCTCTTAAGTAGCTCCTAATGATTTGAATCTGTTTAGCCTGTTTTTTATTTAGTTTCACTGGTTTTTGTGTTATTCTATCAATCTTTTTTTATTGTGTGTCCGGGTTTTCGGTCTCAGTGTTGGCTTGATGCTTGTCTATAAGTTGGTTTGGAGATATGATTTGTGTGTTTTTGTCTTTTTTTTTCATCAGGAGCAGACTGTCGCCAAGATCGTCGAGCAGCAGGCGGAGAAAATGATCTAAATATCAGGAACACATCCCTCCTGCTGTTTTGCTGAAATCCTAGTATGATCTGGACTTGGAGCCAGCAGGCCGTAGATGTGAGATTTTTGGAAAACTTCAGACCAGTAATCAGTTTTCCTCTTCTTCTTTTTTTTTTTTCCTTTTAAGCCGAGACGTTGCAGGCTGCTCTTTGTATCGATGAGCTGATATAACACTCTGTTCCCGTGCTGAATGTCCTGTCCTTCCTGTAGATATGAGCTGTCCGTATTTTGGTTATTATTGTGTAACAGGTAAATGTGAGCAGTAACTGAACTGGGGTAATTTCTTTGTTGATCGTAATAATAAAAAGTAATTGTACATTTTATTTGGGTGGTTCTTTTTTTGTTTTTTTTTTATCATCAAAGGTAAGGCTGAAATAGTCAAATTAATTCTGATTAATTGCTTATTGTTTTGTAATAACCATATAATCCAGTAACTGAATCAAATTTCTACCTAGAGTAACGTATGCAGACTCTGAAACATGCAATTTTCCAAAAGAATAGCCTATTTTAGACTAATCGTATATGTATGTTCTTCCGCTTTTTGCCATTTACACTTTATTTTAAATGCTTAAAGGTTTTTTTCCAAACTTGTTAATTTACTTAAGTATCTCAGAATGTTAGAATCATGAGAAAATAATATATCAACTGATTGCTAAAATAATAAATAGCTGCAGGCCCAAGCACTCAATCATTGGGTCCAGGGTGATAATGCTACCCGTTAATATAGCATCTGCTTGTGTGAAGTTGAGATATTGAAGCTAAAAGTCCATTGCTTCAAAAATATATTTTGTGGAGATTTTAAGCACTTTTAATGTCACCATTAAATGGACTAAGATGAGCAATTGTGCTTTCGATGTCAGAATGTTATAGAAACTTTGCCAACAAACTCCAAAATACTAAAATCAAGTAAGGATGGTAGTGGAGTCATCCTGTAGTGTTGTCAGGTCTTTTTGTTCCACACAAGGAATCAAGAATAAGTTTGAATACACCAGCTTGAAGGGTTCACACTGACAGAAGAGGAAATACTAGGATAATGGAATCTGATTAAAGACAGTGACCCCTAATGCACCACCTGGAGCAACTTCAGTGTGGATCCCAGAGGGAGAAGGTATGAGAATAAAATGGGACCTAATATGGAGCCTTGAGGTATCCCTGGCCTAAGAGGCATAGCAGAATGAGAGCTGTCCCATCTAGTTGCATAAACTTCTGTTCGATAAGTTGCATTAAACCATTTTAAAGACCCACCTTAATACCAATCCCTGTCAGTATATTTGATATAAAAACATCATGATCCACCATGTGAAATAGATATTTGCATTCACTGAGAAATGCAGTTTGACTACTATAACACTTAAAAAGAGGCTGCAACTTTTCATAAATATAAGGCTACAGGTACTCTTATAATCAAATAAAAAAAAAAACACCTTGAAATATTTACAAAGAAGGTGATTTGGAAATCAACCAAAAGGTTATGAGAGCTGATTCAAACCACGCAAGAAGTGGTTGAACCACAGCATATTTAAAAGCGGCTGACACCTTTCCAGTAAGTTTATTGCAACAGAAAAAAATCCTTAGACAGGAATGTTTCTTAAGACCGGCTGACAGGATGCCGCTCAGTGGTGTTGCAACCCGGAAGCTGATGTCCTCATCAGTGTCTGCCATGTCCAATCAGAGCGGAGCAACAATCCAAATCAGTACTTGTTGGACATTCTCAATTTTCTACATTGTATTTATAATGCTGCTGTGAAATGTTTAGTCTGTTGTCTAAAAGGCTGTTGGTGTTGTTCAGTTTCTGTTTGGCTATTTGTGCCTATTTGATTTTAATTTTAAAGAAAGAATTGTTGAAGACTTTAAATATATGACATGAAAATAGGTGGGTGTTGTTTTGTCCCTTCTCCAAACAACTTCTGGTATAAAATGGACCCATCTATCACAGGATGTTTCATATCGACTCTGCATATTTTTGGATGAGCCAACAGGACATATCACACCTGCTTTGACAACCAACAGTGCAGTTTTTTTTTTCACTCATACTCTGCAAATAAGATATGTATCTATTTGGGTTTGGTAAATAACATTGAAAAGAAAATATTCAATTGTAGTTATTTTGGTTTAACCAGCAGTCAATCTCTCTTATTTTATGTATTTAATGGCCTGGGCAGGAAAAAGATCCAAAGGTTTATATTATAAAGTAGTAGTTTTAAGTAAGGTTTAAACATTTTTATGACCATCCGAATAATTAATAAAAAATGGCTAACTTCAGAGAAAGTTGGAAGTTTGTGGATACAAAATGCTTTGTTTACAGTATGAAATGAAATTACAAGAATAAGTGATTAATAAGTGATTTTTATTAACATATATCAAGGTTTTAAAAAGATAAAAAAAATGAAAAGAAAAAAAAGAAAAATAGAAAAAAATTACTGAAACCAGCCTGTTTAAAATTAGAGCAGTTAACAGCAATAAGAAAACACCTTTAAACGATCAAAGATGTTATCTACGAAAAGAGATATAACACCTGGATATAATTTTCTGTGTCATGGATAATTAATGCTGTAAAGACAAAGATTTTATTATTTTGGAGTGATATTGATGTGGATCAGGCAATGTACGAGCCGACCTGAATGCAGCGTGGAGATCAGAGACCCCAAGTCATGGTTGGATGTATGGCAAGCCAATATTGCATGATATAAGGAATAGAGTTCAATGGCGGGGTGCAATTTTCATTTCCGAGCTCGAATAAAAAGCACTTAAAAAGCCAATATTTAGGGTTGATGACTTACCGCAAGCAATGGCAGCATGACGTGTTTGTTGATGTTTAAGAAATGATATAAAACCCCATTGATGGGCTCAAGCAAGACGTTCACGTCACAAGCAGACTTCGGGGCCTTAGGTTTAAACTTTTGTAATCGGGGGCAGAATTTTGAGGCTAAAATAAACCACTTTAACACAATCCCCAGAAAGGCAAATCTGTCAAAAACGTTTTCTTTATTAATCAAAAAGGTTTTAATTAAAAAAATTAAACTGAACAACTTTATTTATTGATCTGATTGTTTTTATTCAAGAGAAAAGCTTATTGGTCTGAATATCATTTATTTTTTTTAAACATAAAGGAGAAAGTGTAGTTATCTAAGAAATATATGTATCAAATGCTTTAATTAATCGGTATTTTCTTAATTATCATTAAGACTGCATAAAGTCACCCTTCCCCAGCTTTCCTCTTTGACTCCAGGTTTGTATTATTTTCCTGAACCTGAATGCTCTCTTTTCTAGACTCCATTGTTGTGGTTCTTTACTGCACATTGAGGTTGCATGCACGGATCTGTAGTTACCAAAAACTGTTATTGTAATCTGTTGGTATCAAAAAAGTTTAGTAGCA
Organism: Jordanella pulchra; assembly: GCA_034780135.1. Taxonomy (NCBI): domain Eukaryota; kingdom Metazoa; phylum Chordata; class Actinopteri; order Cyprinodontiformes; family Cyprinodontidae; genus Jordanella; species Jordanella pulchra. Next base: position 12,511 of record JAUZNJ010021164.1, on the reverse strand, counting down.
TAAACTTTATAGATGGTTTGGAAAAATACTGGCATTTCTTCAGCCAGAGGCTTCTTTAAATAGGACGGATCACTACAACAGGTCCCTTCTGTTCACAGCCATGATTCACAAAACTATATGAAGAAAGCTGCAAAATATTAGTTACAACAGCATTTATTTCCTTCCCTTGAGATCTAAAAAGTATCCTTGGATCGAAATACAATTAGATTAAGATCAAATTTTATTGGGCACTAAATGTTGGACTGTACGGTTGAAATGGCCGAATTGTTGATCTATTATTTAAAAAATGTTTTTTGTTGTTGCATTTGCTGTTTTACCTTTTGGAGGGTAGATTTTAGACATTTATTTCAAAGATCAATGTTTCAATGATTTTCCTGTAGAAACAAATCTGTGCATTTTTGGTCCTGCTTCCGTTTTTCCCACCGTCGTAAATGCAGCATCGGAGGGGCAGCTCATCACCAGCCTCCGTCAGTCAGTCAGGTGTGGCCGCCGCGGCTCGGAGGCATTCAGACCGGAGAGAGCGCCGTTCCAACGGGCTCCAGCGAGGCTAAAACTAGCGTCTGCCGTGGGGCCTGTAAACACGAGCCGCTGCCCGAGAACCGAGTCCATCGGGTGACCGAAGTAAGTGGTTTATGTTACCGCAACTGCTCCGGAGTTTGTCCGGAGAGTTGGAAGTTTCCTTACATGCCAGATTCAGGGCCCACTCCGTCATTCCAGGCAGGAAAAATAAACCTGGCGGAGTTTCTGTCAGTGTCGACACGAACCAACAAGCTCAGTTTAAATAATCTAAATGGACGTTTAATACTCCTAGCGACCTCCTCCGCTCTTATAACCGTTTATTGTATTTATTTAGGGGATTTAACGCCGATCAGACACGACCACCCACCGGTTCATAGCTGAAACTTTTGACCGTTGGTCGAAATAGCAGTTTCACATCCATAAAAGATTGCATTGAAACATTAGTAAATGGAGAACTAGTTTCACTACAAATTACTCATTTCAATTTGAGACAAAGCAAACAATGCGGTGATGTAAAAAAAAAGTTAATTGGGGTTTTTGAACCATTTTTAGATTCCAGTATCAAAATCTGTTTTTTATTTTTATTTTAATATACTATTAATAGACTAGTGGACAAGTAAACATTCCCTCAATGTTCTGATAAGTAATTTCATAGACGGTTCTATGTAAAATTCATTGTTTAAAGTGAATTTGTTTAAACCAAATTGGTGTTTGATACGTTCGTGGATTATGTGCTGCAATTCCTTGGGAAACAACTTTAGAGTCGAAATTTCCTCGTAGTTTAAAGCCAAAAAACTTATTGTAATTATAAAAACATTTCTAATCTTTCGGTTTCTTTTACTTCCCTAGAGTGATTTGTTACTGTGTACCTTTTAACATAGAAAGAGCCTGTTAAATTACTCCCTTCAAAACCGGAAATCCACTTCCATATAAGGACAACGACAACATCCATTGACATCAAAATCTTTCACTGTAATAGCAGAAAAAAATGTTTTAATGTTTATATAAAAATTTTTTTTCATGGTTAAGTACAGTAGCTTTTTAATGAGTTTATGACAATGGGGAAATTATGTAGAGAGCAGTTTTGGGAATGTCTTCCTGTGTCTTTGACATTAACATTAACTTCTCTGACAGGACATGTTTAGTTTGATGTATTGTGGGTAAAGTAAATGGTGTGACAGACCTTACTCTCTCAAGAAATTTTTTACATCTACGTTATGTTGGTGCAGTTACACCTGAACAGCTAAATTGTGTGCTAATTACTTGGGGAAAATGGGTTAATAAAGGACTCTGAGTATGAAGCAGAGGTTTCCCTATTTTGGGAAATTGAGAAGTGTTATGCCAGCACAAATATAGTTAATGATACTAATCAGAAGTTGAGCAAAAGTTATGGTTGAATGCTGGTATGTTTGTAAAAACAATCGTTCAGGTTTATTTTCATTTGTGTTAATTTACCAATATTGGTAGTTGCGGGTGGTCTCGGCTCACCACACGGTGCTTTTTAATCCTTCCACAGGTTCATCTTTTTACTACAAGCGAAACACAGCTGAAAATTAAACTTAAAAGTGAGATGTCCTATAAATTGTCACTGCTGCCGGTCAGATAGACCCTAACATTTGATTGGTCAGTCAACTTCAGACGAAATAGATTGAGATTCATGTCTAGCCAACTGCTGATTGCAGTAAGATTAACAGATAAAATAAATTCTTGAGTTGCAACTTGCAACCAAGAAAGCATTTTCAAATTTCAGATAAGTACTTTCTTTTGTTTTACTTATTTAGCTTATGTTTGATTAGGATGTGTATTTCTTAATGATGGAAGCATTGGAGGAATGATTAAAGAGGCATTATGGAGTTTTTTTAATTATACTGCCATCTATGGCCAAAACACAGAACTGCCGCTCTCCCCTGCTTTTTGTAATTATGCGCTAAATCAGTAAATGGGACATAGTGAAGCTCAAAGGTATAAAGTTCTCTCCTCAAACAACCTTAGAATGTACTTCTAACGTACCAGAAGCTGCTGCTGCCGCGGTGCACGCTGGGAAAGCTGTCAGTCTGAAGAACGCACAAGTCTGCTCTGATGCATGCTGGGTAAAAAGGGAGGGTCGAAAACAACATCCAGAAATTTTGTCCGTTCTTGGTCTTGTGTTCTTGTCAAATGTGCTGGGGCTGAGGCAGATGATGTTTTACGAGCACATGAGAAGCACAGGTACGCATTTTAAGAAACTGCCTTTGTCAGCCGATAGAATTGGCATCGATGTCTGTAGATGGTTTATATTTGTGGAGTAGGAGCTGTCTGTGTAGTCGGAAATTTTCCCAGTTGTGTGGTGCGGAAAATCCGGCAGTGCGGAGTGGCGTAGGAGATAAAATGACGTCATTTGGCCATAAGCAATGTGCTAGGCTCAAGATTAGCATTGTTATCGCCAGTATCAGTATTAATAAGGCTGTTTACTCAAATCCATCAATTTTGCAGTCACATCTGGACACTTCTGCAGCTTTTGGCTCCAGCTTCACTAAACACCAACCTTTATACTGTAAGTGTTATTTGATCTGTATTTCTCCTAGAATCCAATTTTCTTTTGCCTTTTTTCTTTCCAGCTGGATCTTGGACTTTTCATTATTTTCACAACTCCACTGAGTGGTGCTAACTGGATAGGTTGCATTACTTCCTTGTTTTGCACACGTGTGGTGTCGTACCTTTGTTGTCATTGTAAATATTTACTAAAGGGCTTTATTTCAAACAGGTTAAGTAGAAAAAACAGCAACACAAAATGACTATTAATTCTACATTTTGACGTGGTAATCCTTGAGAAATAACTGTATGCAACCAAAGTGAGCTGTTGGTGTGTAAATATAAAAGAAAATAATAATTTAAAAAATGTCAAATAACAGGACAATACCCCTTTAAACCAAATGCCTTCTCACTGATGAAGTTGTTGGAGAATTATGTTTGTGATTTATATTTGAATCTTTGGTTAACACACAGGACCGTGCCGATGCTCAGTTAACGGACATTAACATGAAACACGGCTCTGCTCTGCCTTTGTTTGAAATGGATTGTTTAAGAATTGAGAATCTTTATTGTCTAATGAGACCATAATGAAATGTTGTGAGATATCCCTTTAGAATGAATTAGGTAACCTCTCCACCTCGGGAGAAAATAAACAAACCAAGGTAATTCTGAAATATGAAAGAGCCTTTAACTGTGAATAAGGTTAGAAACATTTATAGAAGATATAACCATTCCTGTAAGGAAAACATCTATGGAAATGTAGTCTGAAGATAATGTCTATGCAATTGCCTGGCATCAGGGTGAGGACAGATCTTCTGATTTCACTTTGAATTTGAGGATCATTTGTACTAAAGTACAAATGGTCTGTCCTTTTCTTTTTTGCTAATGGTTAAGGACTAAGGTGTGAACTGAATTAAGGGTTGGGTATGGACTGTTGCGGTTTGACTTGGTGTTATTGTCAGAGTTATGGCATAGAAAGGGTTAAAAACAAATGAAAATGTAAGACTGACAGCCTTATGTGTGTTAGAAAACAAACTTTTAGTCGGTTTGTTTTTGATTCCATGGTTCTATATTATTTGTTCTAATAGAAACAGTCAAATGCTGCGTTGCCCGGGTGGGTGTGATCCACCTGGTAATACACCTAGCCCTTTTCTGGACTTATCCCACAATCCCCTGTGCTGTTGTTGAATCTCAGCATATTAATGGAAAGTTGAACAAAAGGAAGAAAAAGTGTCCAACCCACTGGGAAACCACAGTCTGGAGTGGATTGTAAAGTAGATTCTATTAAAGAGTTTCTGGGAGCTCCACCAAAAGTGGACGGACAGACGTGTTCCAACTCACCTGGAGTCATTTTTTATCTGAAATGAATGTCCTGGAATCAGAAGGTAGAGTAGAGAGATACAGGGTCCATATTACTTGAGGTTTATTGTTAGGTTGTTATAGTTGGTGATGGTTTGTGGTGCTGTAATATCTCCTGGTTCTGGTTCACTGGGTTTTTTGAAGCCCACAGTTAAAGCAGCCTCTACCAAGAGGTGGTAAAGCTCTTTCTGCTTCTTTCGGCTGACAAGCTTTATGAAGATGCTTGTTTCTTTTTCCAAAAGGACACGGCACTGGCCAACGCTCCAAAAGGTACCAACCTTTTTCCAGTGACCACGGCTTTACTGTGCTTGATTGGCAGATAACTGACCTTACCTGAACCTCATAGACAATCTATACATTGTTAAGAGGGAGATGATGGACCCCAGAACCAACAAAGCAACCTTCCTGAACATCTCACCAGAACCACGGCTGACCTCCACTGTAGCTACGTTTACATGGACACAAATAATTGATTGAAGGCATTAGTTCGGATTCAAATCTGATTCGGTCCGATCAGAAAGAAATTTCACTCCAGTTGAGAGAGGTATTTTTTTTCTTTTTTCCAATGGCAGTTCGGATCTTCCCACCCGTTCAGATCTTTAGAGTAAAATCATCTCTGTGCATGTGTGCAGCGTCAGCGTGACGTTTTCTCTTAACTAACCTTCCTCCACTGGCTCTTGGTACTTGGTGGAGGAGGTGACTTTAAATGGAATGTATAGATGAACTTTACCCCAGTAGCAAAGGAGCGTTAGCATAAGGTACTTGGTATATCATTGGATTTAGTGTCCACGGTAACAGACATTTTGAACTAACGTTCAACCAAGATTTAGATCGGATCAGAGAAAAGTTACGCACCTAAATGTACCTTATGTCGCATTGATACAGTCATTTATGGTTAAGGAGGGCTGGTACTGGACATACATGGAAGGATTTCTGATTGGGGTTTGGTGATATAGCTTAAAAGTCTAATCTTCCTTTTTTTTCCCACCAATTTCAATTTGTCAAAATTTTTTTCCTCACTTAAGTTTCATAATAAAAAAATCCAAATCACATAAATGACTTTTAAACCTTGTCTTTTATTTTAATCATCCCCAATAATTTGAGCAGAATTTAAAAAATAGTTTTGCATTTTGAAAGAAAACCAATGTAAAAGAAAACAAATGTAAATTTTGTAATGTTTGTAAGATAAATATATACAACAGAGATTGTATGAATGAATGATATTATGAATTCATTGTGGCCCTCAGATGACTCTTTGAAAATTGGCCCCTGAAAGTCAAGGTTCCCCACTGCTGTTCTAGAACATGAAATAAAATGTGAAAAAATAATATTTCCTTAATGCTCTGTTGTTGGTTTTTCACACAGTTTCAAATAAATATTGATATTTTCGTAACAGATCTGTACCCTGCCAGCTCTTCTTGCTGGTGTCGTCTGAGAGGAAGAGTAGGATGAGGAAGTTATATTTAGTGACTCAGCTGCTGTTTAAGGAGTGGTCTGGGAGGACAGGAGGGGCACAGGCAGCACACAGCCAGTAAAAATGAACCAATAATCTTAGTCTTATCTGACTAACTGTGTTTTTATTTCAGGTTCTCTGGATCGTCCCTTTATAGAAGTGAGATTGTTGTTCGTGCCAAGAAACGGGGAACGAGGTGACGTCACCTGACCACTTGGGAAAGTGAAGTGAAATAAAGGGATCGAATAAAGGAACAGAAAGAGGAACGCCTCACTCCTGCTGCTTTAAAGAAACGTGGACGCAGCAGTGATTGAATTTATCACCGAAAGAAAACTAGAGAATGCCTCAGTAATGGAGTAAGTGTGGATGCAGAAGGGCTGCTCTGACTCAAGTGGAAATCCCCCCACAGCAGGGTGGAGCTGCATCCTAACGCGGACACATGCTGCAGATGGCGGCTCTCGAGCATGAATCATAAACGTTGCAGCTCGCTCGGATTGCCACACGTTGCCCCTGAAGCAGCGGTTTCACTCTGAAACCAAACGGATGATGTGAAACTGGAGCTGAACGACAAGTGCAGCAGATTCAACTGGAAATGTCCCCCCACTGGAGCGGGTGACGTCAGGAGGCAGAAGTAAACACAAACTGCATGTGCACCTGGAGAGGGCAGAGGTCACCTCCTCATATGAAACTGGTTTTACTGGGAAAGTCGACACGAGGCCGTTAAGATGGCTGGGAAAGACTACAATCATCTCTTTAAGCTGCTGATCATTGGAGACTCCAGTTAGTATGTTTACACTGCTTTAAAGCGCATCTGTAAATGATGTAGAAACAAGATGCCAAAGAATTCATTTCTGGTTCCTTTCAGCAACATTCATGTCTGATTCAGGGTTAAACTTTGCATTTACTCCTTAAACTGGGCAGTTTAATCTCCTAAAGCACAGATTATACAGGAGCTCATAGATGGACAGAAAACCAACAATGAACTTTTATCTAACTTCTGCAGCTGGTTGGTCTGAGTGACGTCTTCATCACAGTGAGGAGGAGGAGATGGGAATCCTCCTGCTGTTCATATTTTAAGACACGTCAAGATTAATCACCTGTTAATAAAGCATAGATGTCCTCCACTAAAATAGTACAGAGGAGATTTCTTTCATTTTATATTAAAAAAAAACTTCCCAAACTGCAGAACAATATCAGAGTTTCTCTCCAACAGGCGGCAGAAACAAATAGTTTGCAAGCAGAAGATGCTTCTCTATGTTGTAGATGATTTGAGATCAGTTTCAGGTTTTTATAGAGGAAAGTAAAAAAATAAGGTTTAAATGTTGGAGCTTTGAAATGTTTGTTCTTTGCTAGGTTCACTTTTATTTTTTTAATAGTTTATTTTGTTTTTGTTGAGTGGTTGTGGGTATTGATTTTTTTTTTTTTTAAGCTGTCAGTATCTTGCATTCATGAGAAAGCCATCTAAAAGGTTGTTTTCACATGACGTCACAAAGCAGGAGGAGGGCAGGAGGTGTAGTTTATATGAATCTGCTTTGCAAAAAAAAACAAAAAAACCTGCCGGTTTTGTTTCATTTATGGCTGTTTGAGGTTTCAAAGCTTAGAACATGTGCCAACTGTCAAGCATGGTGGTGGCAGCATGATGCTGGGAGGACAACCTTATCATCCTCATATCCTCTCCTTAGGTCAACGGCTAGATGGTAAAATCTTTGGAGTCCCAGTAGAACCATGATCCAGAACTTCACGGCTAGATCATGCTTAAAGCTTCACCGACGTTTTTCTGTGAGATATTTTCTAAACTTATTAAAAGAATGAATGGACTTTGTTTAACAGGCGTGTTTGATGCAGACAACCAGCCTATCCAGCTAGAATTATGCAGACGAGCCTAATGTGGGGGTGTATGCATTCATTGGAGCCTGTGCTTTTAAACAAGAGCCTATTTGGATCAAAGAGTTTCCACAATATAGAATTATAGATAATCATTCCAAGCTATTAAAAGCCTCTTAATAACTATTGAATGCTGAGTAGTTTACATTAAGTTTTAAGCAGAAAAACATCTATTGCAGGTAAAATACTGACTGCTCTCAACCACTTCACTGAACCACTCTCAGAGAGGAGCTTGTATCTGTTTCAGGTTTAAGGATAGAGGAATAACCAGCAGTTAGAGATGCAATGATCCCACAGCAGCTTTTAGTTGAAAACTGTTGCGTTCCTCTGCTTGAGTTATTTAAATTTAAATGATTCATAGAATTAGGTAGTTACAGGAACAACTTTTAATTATTAATTTGTTTGTAAAATGAACCTCAGCTTGTTGTTTTCATAGACTCCACTAATAAAACAGTGTTTTGGTTTTGGTCACAGAAGCTATTTTCAGTGCTGCAGTTGGAGCTGCTGAGTCACAGCAGGTCACCTTCCTTCCTATTGCCTCTGTCTCAGACTGCAGCTCAGATTTATGTCAAGACAGGAAGGAGATTCCTAAAATCAGAGCATGGTTTTAGTTTGATCACAGAAAGCTGTTCTTTTCTTAAAAAGTCCTTCTATGTTTCACTATCAGCATTTTTAATAAACGTTTCTGGGCAGATAATTATAAACAGTCTGTCCTATTTTTACAAACTAATGTGTGTCTCAGTGAATGAGAACGTGATCTTAAACTAGTTTCAGGTGAGTGGTACCTAACCCTAACAGATTTATTTCTGATATTTTGATTATAAATAAAACCTGTAATTCTAATTCTATGCTCTAAACCAGCAGTTGTTAAACTTCGTAAAGCAAACCTTGGTTCCTAGAGGTGGGAACTGAAGCATGGGAGTCGGCTTCCTCAAAATCCAATATGGCTGCCAGACGGATTGGGCAGTCCCAGACCCTCTGCTCTAAAACTGACCAGACCAATCACAGCGCAGGAGGCAAGGGTTTACTCTTGTGCCAGAGTTACCCATAATGCAACAGCGTTTTTCTGTAACCATAATTGTCTAGAGCACAGCCTCAGGAGCAATATTTCAGTGATGCCCTAATCATGACCCTAATGAGCTGGATCTTTAACATTTCGGCAGCTCCCTGCTCTAAGGGATTTTCTTTAAAAAAAAAAAAAAAAAAAAAAATATATATATATATATACGCACATTTCCATCTGTGGTCTCATCTTACCTGTTTCCACTGACTATGTTAGTCCTGCCTTTAAACCAGGCTCTATGGGGTCAGTCATAGAGGCTATCCTTGCATATAAACTAATAGAACCAACTGGTGTTCTGATCTTTAACCAAGAACGTAAAGTTTAATCTATTTTTCATAGATTTATTATTTGATATTAGAGTTGAGTGTCAGAGCAACTATCAGTATGTCTCTGTGGTTCACCTGCTTCAAGATGTTCCTCCCTGTATTTCTCTGTAGTTTCATCTGAAGCAGCATAAAGCAACCAATGAAGTAGAGATCTTTTTGCTGTAGCTCCCTAACCAGCTCCACCTCAGTTCATTTCATCATATTTACCTTTAAAATAACTGATCTCACTAGTGGGACTTCTTCTCCGTGGTTCTCCAGCAGATGATCCACATGGAGGATGAGCCACACAGAGAAATGGTTAAAGAAGCTGCTTAGCTATATTAAAGCATATTAAGGGAAAGTTGAGTGGAAGGTTAAAGCGTCTCAAACCTTAGCTTTTTTACTGTGGTAAATGAACTTTTGATGACGCTCAAATCGTGACAAAGCTGAACCTTTACTCCAGTTGTATTTCTGTTTCACTTCTGTGGGAAACTGGCTGTCACTGAGGCACTAACCTGATCTCTTATCTCTTCCTCAGATGTGGGGAAAAGCAGCCTACTGCTGCGCTTCGCAGACAGCAGCTTCTCCGGTGAGTTGCTACAACTTCTACTTTCACTTTCAGCCTAAAGGCAGAAGCATTTTATCGAGTTAAGACATCTTTGGAAGTTGGGTATTTTTTTGTCTCAACATGTATGAAGCCAAGTGACTATAAAGAGGTATGAAGAAAAACTGGAAATTAGTCATGCATACAAAAACCAAATCTCCTTGAGTAGTTCTGGAACACATAGATCTACAGTGCCTCATTAGTTTCTATTCCTTAACCCTTTGGGTTCCTTCGTGCTGTTTTACTTTAGACTCATAAGAAATCTCTTTTTGGAGAATGAAAGGCAAAATCCCATGTAAACGTAAAGATTTTTTTATTTTCCAAATCTATTATTATGAATGTCCTTTTCATCAGTCCTCACCTTGACCAACGGGTATTTGGGAATAATCTGAATCTAAAACAGGGGAAATACTTCTGAAAATCTACCAATAAAAAGTTATCTATTAAAAAAGAATTAGAAAGTGTTTGAACACTTTCAAAGCTCCAGTATTATCTTCAGTACTTCTAGTTTACAAAGAATCATTTTTTAATATTTTAATGTTTAGAACAGGGGCTCCCAGATTGGGGGTCATGAGCCACCAACTGGGAGGGGTCGCGAGAAGGTTTTCACAATCATGATGTGAACCCTGAGACATATGGAAAATCCCATCAAATATGTAGAAATAACTTTGATTTATTAATCAAAAATATCGAATATTCTACAAATGTTGAAATGCACAATTAGATCCAAAATGTTTTTCCAAACATTTCAGCCCTTAACCCCAAAAAACCCAATGCAACAGACTGGGGGCCTCCTTAAAATATTAACGCGGCGTTGGGGCAGTGGTTAAAGCAGCGATCCATGTACAGAGGCTTTGGTCCTCGACGCGGCCATCGCTGGTTTTGAATCCCGGCCTGATGATGTCTTCCCCTCTGTCTACTCCAGTTTCCTTTCTGCCTACTAGTAAAAAAAAAAAAAAAAAAAAAAAAAAACAAAAAAACACAAAATAAAGGCCTCTAGAGCCTAAAAGAAAAAACATAAATAAAAAACAACAACTACATATTAACTTATTTACATTGCTCAATATTTGTTTACACTAAGTAAAGGAACTGTATCTCATTTTTATATGAAATATTTTTTATATTAAATTTAATCCGTTTTTTAAATATGTTTAACAGAAGATGTAGTTTAAATGTACTTTTTATGATTTAATAGTGCATTCATTATTTTTTCTAACTGTTATATCTACGTTTTTCACACGTTCCATCAGGGATCAGATCATAATAATTGTGAAGAAATTAAGTTCATATTTAGTTTCAACGGGTCGTCAGTTTGTTTTTTATTTAAGCAGTCACAGAATTAAATGTTTGCAAACTCCTGGTTTAGAGCATTAGTGAACAAACCCATTAAATGCTAGTTTAACAAATGTTCTGTTTTAGTATTAAATATTCCTTATTTTGTTTTCCAGCATATGTTAATATGTCTCTCTTTTTGTATTTATTTAAAAGGGACAATGCGTTTACATAGTATTTCTACAGATTTATGTAAACTAAAAAGTACAGGATTTCAGCCCCGGCTGATTTCCATCCTCTGTCCCCTGCTGGGACCAGCCCAGCTGTGAGCGCATTAAACCTGGGTGTGTCACTCTGGGAGGTTTGAATAGAGATTAAATGATATCGGTAGTTTATGTAATATCTGTATTATGTTTAGCTGTCAGTGGTAGAAACGTAATGGAGCTACAACATTCCTTTAAGTTTGAAAAGCATAAAAATATGTGATGGATAAAGAGAAACTGAAAAATGTTAATTCACCTTTTAATACAAAACCTGGTCAAACTTTGTTTCGAGAGCATCGGAAAGACTGAAGGAAGTGAGAAATAAAACCGAAAAATGTCCACAGATCCAGAAGGTTTAAAGGTTTGTTGATCCTGAAGATCCACTGAAAGTCTGCTGAAGAAGGAAGGCATCCGACTCTTACCTGTTTACACTGAGCGCAGTGCGTCGATCATAACGGTTCCTTAACTCCCTGCAGGCAGCTATATCACCACCATCGGAGTGGATTTCAAGATCCGAACGGTGGACATAGAGGGAGAGCGGGTGAAGCTGCAGATCTGGGACACGGCAGGGCAGGAGAGATTCAGAACCATCACCTCAACGTAACGCAGAGACCCTCTTAGATATTCTGCTCAGCCGCCTGCGGAGCTTTCATGTTTGTTCTGCTAACAGGTACTACAGGAACACCCACGGCGTCATCATCGTTTACGACGTGACGAATCCAGAGTCGTTTGTGAATGTGAAGAGGTGGCTGAATGAAATCTCCGACAACTGTGACAACGTCTGCAAGATCCTGGGTAGGTCAGGAAAAGGAAACGCATCGGTGCTCCGCCGACCTGGTGGTCACTCCCCATCCTGATACAACCGCAGAACTGGATGGAATTTACTGGGATTTTATGTGATCAACTAAGGCAAAGTAGAGCATCACTGTGGTGATACCATGACTGAACTTAAAACATCCCCCTGAATACAGCCTGTCTAACATCAAGCATGGGGTGGCAGCATTATGCTGTGGGACATTTTTCTTCTGGAGTTAAATCCAGGAGAATCCAGCAGAAGAACCTGGAAAAGGCAGCAGCAGCCTGGAGACGGGGGGAGAGGTCTATTAAAAAACTCTTATCTACACCATTATCTTCCTGCTAGAATGTACAGTGGTGGTCAAAGGTTTACATTCACTTGTAAAAAACAATGTCATGGCTGTCTTGAGTTTCCACTAAGTTCTACAAGTCTTATTTTTCTGTGATAGAGTGATCGGAACACAGACTTGTTTGTCACAAAAA